>CAVNYN010270621.1:0-46389 GCA_963692815.1 Nyctanthes arbor-tristis | reverse complement strand
CCGATCTCCTAGCCCTCACGGTTTTGCTCTTGAGTTCTCACTCAAAAAGCCTCATGTCAGATGGAATGAGTCTCATGGCTTATAAACTGGTCTTACTTTCTCTACCCAAGCGATGTGGGATTGAGGCTGTCACAATCACCCCACCTAAAGGGGCCCAACGTCCTCGTTGGCCACACTTCTGGTTGGGCTCTGCTATGATACCATCTGTAACGACCTACTCCACTTTGACATGATATTGTCCGCTTTGGGCCTAGCCCTCACGGTTTTGCTCTTGAGTTCTCACTCAAAAGGCCTCATGTCAGATGGAATGGATCTCTTAACTTATAAACTGGTCTAGATCGGAAGAGCCCAAGCGATACGGGATTGAGGTTATCACAATAATTGTGACAGCCTCAATCCCACATCGCTTGGGTAGAGAAAGTGAGACCAGTTTATAAGACATGAGACTCATTCCAACTGACATGAGGCCTTTTAGGATAGAAACCCAAGAGCAAAACCGTGCGGGCTAAACCCAAAGCGGACAATATCATGTCAAAGTGGAGTAGGTCGTTACAGATGGTATCATAGCAGAGCCCAACCAGAAGTGTGGCCAACGAGGACGTTGGGCCCCCTTAGGTGGGGTGATTGTGACAGCCTCAATCCCACATCGCTTGGGTAGAGAAAGTGAGACCAGTTTATAAGCCATGAGACTCATTCCAACTGACATGAGGCCTTTTGGGATAGAAATCCAAGAGCAAAACTGTGCGGGCTAGACCCAAAGCGGACAATATCATGTCAAAGTGGAGTGGGTCGTTGAAATCACCTCGCCCCAAACCAAACCCCAACCGAAACCCCTCAAGCCAATCCCTAGACCCGCGGCCTCCCTTTCGCACAGCCTCGAGTAAGTCCCGAACCGCGACCCCGTCTCCCTGCCGTGACAACACCCGAACCTTAAATCCCAAAAAGCCGCCGTGACTCAAACCCAACTCTCGGTCACGAAGACCAGCACTGCTTCTCACGAACCTGGGCCACCACACCCGAGCCTGGTTCGAACCATCGCTCCTCTGCCTCACCTCACAACTCTCTGCTCAATCCCAAACGAATTGGAGTTAGGGATTTAGATAGTTAAATCCGATTTTGCGTCTCAGGTCCCCACATTTAAATCTGTGTCATTTTAGCCCCTGTATTCTGTTTGATATCTCAATTGGTCCCAAATCTTGTATTACGGCCGAGTTCAGTCCCTTCAGTTTTAAAAGAGTCTAAGTTGACCCGAAAGATTTCTATCAAGCTGATTATAACCCTTTATTTTTAAAAAGAATCCAAGTTGGCCGAAAACTTTCTATTTAGTCGATTTTAATCCCTTGATTTTCAAGATACTCTATTTTAGTCCCTAAAGTTTCGATTTCACCCATGCTAACTCCTCAACTTTTAAAATACTCTATCCTAGCCCTAATGTTTTACAAAATTATGTTTTAGCCCAAAACTTCTATAAGTTCACATTTAAATCTATACTTTTATTTAATTTCCAATATTTCCAAATTTCTAACTTAAAATCTATTTATTATTTGATAGACGAGACGCGGGATTTGACGAACTAGTGCCCAATAGCTCAAACTCAGGAAAAGAAAAGCATTGAGAGTTAGATTCCTTACTAAAATTGTTTTAAAAGTTATATGCGTACTTTTTATGAAAATTTTGATGCAACTACATTTTACTTGTTTAAGCATGATGCCATTTGGGTTATTATAGACCGACTCACGAAGACTGCTCATTTCCTGCCAGTTCGCATGAGCCTACACTTGGATCAACTTGCTCAGATTTACATCAAGGAAATCGTGCGACTCCATGGAGTGCCAGTGTCCATCGTATCAGATAGAGACCCACGGTTTACGTCAAGATTCTGGAAGTCTTTACAAACCGTGATGGGCACTAAACTGAGGTTCAGTACAGTCTACCACCCCCAGACAGATGGACAGTCTGAAAGGACTATCCAGATTTTAGAGGACATGCTAAGGGCATGCGTGTTAGATTTAGGTGGTAGTTGGGAAACTCATTTGTCGCTAGTCGAGTTTGCCTACAACAACAGTTTTCAGGAGACTATCGGCATGGCCCCTTACGAAGCTCTATACGGCCGACGATGTCGCTCACCACTCTATTGGGACGAGGTCGGCGAAAGAAAGATGTTGGGGCCTAAGTTGGTTAAGAAAACAGTTCAGGCTATCGAAAAGATTAGGGCAAGCATTAAGATTGCCTAGGACCGACAGAAAAGCCATGCTGATCAAAAAAGGAAGGACATAGATTTTAGAGTCGGAGAAAAGGTTTTTCTCAAGGTAGCACCAATGAAGGGTGTACTTCGTTTCGGGAAGAAAGGAAAGCTGAGACCGAGGTACATCGGACCTTTTGAGATATTGGAAAGGGTTGGAAGCATGGCTTATCGTTTGGCATTGCCTCCAGAACTTTCGGCGGTGCACAACGTGTTCCATGCATCCATGTTGAGAAAGTACATTCCTGACCCAAGCCATGTTGTTAGTGTACAGTCTGTTAGGGTACGGGAATATCTGACCTACGACGAAGCTCCAGTGGCCATACTTGATAGGAAAGTGCACGTACTGCGGAATCGAGAGGTCCCGCTAGTTAAGATCCAGTGGGGCGGCCACGGTAGCGATGAAGCTATGTGGGAAAGAGAAGCGGATATACGAGAGAAATATCCAGAGTTAACAGAACAAGTAAATTGAATTTCGAGAACGAGATTATATTAAGTGGAAAGGAGGTGTAGCGACCGAATTCTCATAAATGAACATATTCTATCTAAAAGATTTTAAAGAAATTAAAGTCTGTCGCTACTACTCTGATCCTTTATTTAATAATTGGTCACGGTAAAGATTTTAAAGGATTTGCATCTCTCGTCGATTCATTTTAAAGAAGAACGTAAATTTGTGTTTATCGGATCTCGTTTTCTGAATTTTAAATCCAATTCCAATTTATAAATTAAGTCCATTATATAAGGAAATTCGGCCCAAGTCATATTTATCATGTCTAAACCCAATCCTTACATATTTTAATTCTCGGCCCAATTATGTTAAGCCAATATCGTAAGTCCATCTTATTGAAAACTCATCTTAAGCCCATTCTAGAGAAATTCGTGCCAAACAAGACTCCTAACTCTACCCAAAATTTTAAACACATTGAATTCCATCTTAGCCTTGGTTGCTGATTGTATTCAACCAGGGTCATCCCCTATCTCTCCCTCATATCTCACGTTCTTGCTTATGTTCATAATACAAATACAATACAAACAACTCAAAAAAACAAATCCTTCTACCATTACACTCCTACCTATATAGAAATACATCCATCCCTCTGCAATACACTCACAATAAAATTGTGATAGCCTCAATCCCGTATCGCTTGGGTGAAGAAAAGGAGACCAGTTTATAAGCCATGAGACCCATTCCATCTGACATGAGGCCTTTTGAGTGAGAACTCAAGAGCAAAACCGTGAGGGCTAGGCCCAAAGCGGATAATATCATGTCAAAGTGGAGCGAGTCGTTACAGATGGTATCAGAGCAGAGCCCAATCGAAAGTGTAGCCAACGAGGACGTTGGGCCCTCTTAGGTGGGGTGATTGTGACAGCCTCAATCCCACATCGCTTGGGTAGAGAAAAGAAGACCAGTTTATAAATTAAGAGATCCACTCCATCTGACATGAGGCCTTTTGGGGGAGAGCCCAAGAGCAAAACCGTGAGGGCTAGGCCCAAAGTGGACAATATCATGTCAAAGTGGAGTGGGTCGTTACATCGTGAGTTATGAATCGGAGTTGGATGTATAGAAGATGTACACAAGAATATGTGAATGGAATTGAGGAGTTTGTAAAATTTACCGACGATAATAGAAAATGGAAACGGGAAGAATTGATAGTGTGTCCCTGCCATGATTGTAAGAATCTAAAAAAGTATCGTAGCTATATGAAAGTGAAGCACCATTTGATTAGGCGTGGTTTTAAGTAATGTTATATGCAGTAGATTTGGCACGTTGGGGACAATAACGGTGCTCAGGAGGAGAAAATAGTGAACAAGAGTGATGAGATTAATGTGTCCAATGAATATAATGATGTCCAGAATGATTCGATAGAGGAGCTGATACGTGGTATAGAAGATGATTTCATTAAGGCTCCACACATTTTCGACAGCTTGTTCATCGATTCTGAAAAGCCTTTTGCTTTCTGGATGTAATAAGTTTACAAAGTTGTCTGCCGTATTCAAATTTTATAACTTGAAAGCAAAAAATGAGTAGAGTGATAGGAGTTTAATAGGGTTATTGAAACTTTTAAGAGACAAGCTTCTGGAAGATAATGAGCATCGTAGCTCGACCTACGAGGCAAAGAAATTGTTGTACCCATTGATATGGAGATTGAGAGGATACATGCATATTCAAACGATTGTGTCTTGTCCCGACATAAGTACAAGAACTTGTATGTGGGTCCAAAGTGTGTGGCGTCGTGGTATATGAGAAGGACATCCATGATAAACGTGAGGATAAGAAAGGCTTTCCGGCAAAGGTGTTATAGTATCTGCCCGTAGTACCTAGATTTAAACGCTTGTTTACGAATGCAAAGGATGGAAAGAAAATGTGGTGATATGCTGATAGGATGAAAGAAGACTAAAAACTCTATCACCTTACCAATTCTCCCTAGCTGAGGAACATAAACAGGATGTTTCCTGAATTCGGTGGTGAAGATAGGAATCTCTATAGCGACTGGAATTTTCATAAATGAAATTTATTATTTAAAAGATTTTAATATTGATCACAATAAAGATTTTAAAGAAATTCGCGTCGTTCGTCGATTTTATCTTTAAAGGTAACTCGAGTTCATAATTAATTTGATTTCGTCTCAAGATACTGTTCAAGTCCAATTATTTATTTCACGTATGACAAATTTCAATGTAATCCCATTTAAAGTCAAGACTTATTCATTCAAGCCTGATTAATTTCTTTAGCCCAATTCTCATTTATTTGGGTTCAAGAAATTTTAAATGTTTTACGTCAATTTCATTTGGAGCCCAAATTATTGTAAAGCCCAACTTCTATCCAAATCTTAAAATCTTGTAAAATAAATTCCAAGCCCAACTTTTAAAGCCCAAAGTATATAAGCCAAGCCGAACACACCCTAGAGACCTATTCAACCCACTTTGAACAATGTTGAATCCTATCAGATTTTGGGCTAAGTGATTATTACGTTACTTTAATAAGATTACCCCTTTATCCCCTATAACCTATTGCCAATGTTCCCATTCCCTAGATTTTTCTGAAAAACAGAAAAATCCTCCCACTATGCCAGATCGGAAGAGCACATGTTCTTTTAGATATATACATATATATACATATTCTCTGTTAACCAACCACAGCAAAATTACAGCATCACACACACATTCAGAACATACAATTCACAGCACCAAATTATTCAGCATTCACAACACAATACACATAGATACACTTCAATTCTCTACATAACTCACAGCAAGCTATACACTCACACCCCAAAATTTGTGTACACAATTACAAACACACCTTTAGTCCTACAATTACATTAATACACCTTCATCAAGAACTTCACTATAGGTATACACACACGTTGTGTTGCATACACGCGCACATAGGAAAGATGTGCTGCATTTTCTTCTGAACCTCCGAGTCAAAACAAATCCGCCAATATCGAAACCCCACTTCTTGTAGCCCTAGGCAAAATTCCACAACTCGAGAACCAGACCACCGTCTCTTCTCTTCAACACCACTACAAAGCCATTCTCTTGTCCAGGAACTTCCGCAAGGACCCAAAACAAAAGCGCATTGGGTATTTGACTTACATTCACCAGAAAACCCCACTCTTGGCTGGAAAATGCTTGAACCCAATTCACAACCCCCATTTCTTGAAAACACAGCCCTCTTGCCCAATTCGAACCTCGGCCAAGCTTTGAACCCGTCCGTCAAACTCGAGCACCACTATTCAAACCCCCAAAAGCTTTAAACCATACTCCTCTCAGTCACAAAGCAGCCTTTGACTGAGCCCACTAGAACTTGAACCCTCGATTTTGAAACCTCTCTTGAACCAGCTCTCCGGCCGCGACCACTTGTGTCTTACAAACCATCATGGCATCGACTTCCTTGCTCGACCTACGCTCGAACCCAAAGCCTTAAACTTGGGCATCAACCAAACCCATCGTCATCGTCTGAACTCCACCGCTAACCTCTACTCTATATTCTTTGAACAAATTGGGAGAGGAAATTCTGATTTAGGGATTTCAAATATTTGAAATCCCATTTCCCTCAAGCCCTTGTTCTTTTGTCCAGCACCGTTCTACTCTTTATATTTTTATTGCCGTTCAAATTAGTTCCGAACACTTAATTAAAGACAAAGTTTTATCCATTTTAGTCTCTCAAGTCTTAAAAACTCAATTTCAGTACCAAAGGTTTTCAAAAACAAATTTTTAGCCCTAAACTTTATATTAAATTTTGTTTTACTCAAAACATTCAAAGTTTAGTTATTTTACCCTAAAATTTCAAAGTTCACGATTTAATTTCATACTTTTATTTAGTTTTAAATATTTTAAAAGTTTCTAACTCAAATTATTATTTATTTGTCTAAACGAGGAGCGCAATTTGACGCAAGACTAATTTGACCAAACTTGAAAATGAAAGCATATTAAGGTAGATTCCTTACATAATATAATGCAATTACATATCATGTGTTTATACATGTGCCTATGTGATTTATAAAATTGACATGAAAAGTTTGCACATAATAGAGCTCACCTTAATCGGAAGCCCGCGTATTTAGCTTGTCATTTTGGCAGGCCTACAGACAGATAATTCGCTTGTTCGAAATGGCCACAGATATAATTGCATATGTACATATATTTAATTGTATAATGTGTATTGCATGTTTAAAGTTAGTGCGTGGGCATCTATTGAGTGTTTCCTCGAAACACTTACCTTGTATTTCAAAATATTTCAGGTTCTGAAACTGGCAGTGACTCGACAGGAGATGGCAAATGAAAAAAATATAATTGTTTAATTGTTAAAGTTTCCTTCTGTTTGAATAATTATAGACATTGTAGTCATTTCACAGTTAGAGAATTTTGCCGAAAGTTGACAATGGTTTTCATTTGGAATTGTTTATAAAATATTATTATTTTATTTGAAATAAAGAAAAAAAGTTTATGCAATTATTTATTGTATAATTTCCACATTTTTTAAAAAGAAATAGAAAACAAGTTTAGTAGTGTCTCAGGTGCTTAGAAATCGGGGCGTTATAATCTTGGACTATGTACAGATGGAATGAACCCGCACAGTCAATGCAACACTTGGCCCATTTTTTTGGTGTGTTACAATCTTCCTCTTTGGTTGTGTATGAAGTAGAAGTATATCATATTGTTGATTTCGGAGCCTAAATAGCCAAGAAATGACTTGGATATGTACCTCATGCTACTAACTGATTATTTGAGGTTATTGTGGAATGACTGTGTGTCGGTATTCGATGTATATAGCCAGATGCATGTCACACTACATGGCATGAATTTTTGCACCACACATGACTTTCCAGCATATGGTACTACCAAAGGTTATACTATTCAAGTCGCCCGCTTGCCGTTATCAGGAAAAGAGGTTTATAAAAGAGTGAAAAATGTTAATGTTGTGTTTGGTAAAACTCTTAAGCCTCCACAGAAGAGTCTATAGAAGAAGAGATCTATATTCTGGGATCTGCCATACCGGTAGCACTTACAAGTAAGACACTGCCTCGATATAATGCACGTGGAGAAATATATGTGCAATAGTGTTATCGAAACATTATTGAACATTCTAGCAAAGATGAAAGATAATATCAAAGTTGGAAAAGACATGGTAGAAATGAAGATACGGGACCAGTTAGCACGTATTCTATACCTTGTCTAAACAAGAGAAAACAAGCTTTTGTGAGTTCTTGAATGCTGTTAAGGTCCCATCTAGCTATTCATCAAACATCAAGAGGCTTGTATCGATAAAAGACTTGAAATTAGTTGGTATAAAGTCCTGTGATTGTCATGTCTTAATGAAACCATTCTTACTAGTTGCAATATAGGGGATATTACCAAAACATGCTAGACATGTCATAACTAAGCTTTGCTTCTTCTTCAACTCAATTTTTAGAAAGGTTGTTGATCCAAAGGAGTTGGATGATTTGCAGGCCCTTGTTGTTATCATTTTATGTTAGTTTGAAATGTATTTTTCTCCATCAGTTTTTGACATTATAGTGCATTTAATTGTTTACTTGGTGAGAGAAATTAAGATTTGTGGTCCAGTGTTCTTGAGGTATATGTGTCCGTTTGAGAGGTACATGGGTATTTTAAAAGGATACACGAGAAGCCGATTTCGATCGGAAGGGAGTATAATTGAAGATTATGCTGGTGAGAAGGCTATTGAATTTTGTACTGATTACCTAGATAGTGTGGAAGCCATTGGTATGCCTAAATTGCGACACAAGGGTTAACTAAGAGGTAAATGTACGACTAGATTTAAATCAATCGTGCCCAAGGCCGAAATGTGAGTTAAAACACTCTCTTGTCTCGCTGCGCCTTAGTAAAGTTCATCCATATTTGGACGAGCACATTTCTACATTAAGATAATAGAATCCTTCGAAAGGTAAAATGTAGCAGACCAATGAACATAATTAGTCATTTATAGCATGGTTTAGAAATAGAATGATCCAACAGTTGTCCCAAATGCCGAACACCATTACTGAAACAATAAAATGATGGCCCTGTGGTGATTGTTTCTTCTTACGTAGGATATGACATTAATAGGTATACATTTTACATAAAACGTCAAGATGATAACAGTACGATGTAGAACAGTGGAGTGACATTGGTAGCACTGTCAAGAAAATATTCTAGTGTCACAGACACAAGGCTAGTAGGTGCTACAATGTCATATTATGGTGTCATTGAAGAAATTTGGGGACTTGATTACAATGTTATCAAGGTTCTTCTCTTTCGCTATAAATGGGTTGAAAACTGGCAGAGTGTTTGAGTTGATGAATTAGGTTTCACTCTTGTGGGACTTTGGTTGGCTAGGTTGTTAATCATGTTGAGCCTAAGTAGTCAGTTGTCCTTCAATGCAAGAGACATATAGTTGGCATTGATAATGTGGTTGACGAAGAAGAGTATGATCAATTTGACGAAACCTCTATGTTGGTACATAACCTTTACCTATAGGGGATGATAACCTTGAGACAAATTATATGCATTCAAATCATGGGGAATGTTTGTGGATTGACCATCGCTAGTGATTGTTCATCGTGTAAGATCATTTGCATTCTGAGTTATACATGACTTGCTAATTCTCTTGTTTGTGCAAATATCCTATTATTTTATTATGTTATCTACATGCGAAATTGACTGTTACCTGCCATTTTACTTGTAGCTTTGTATATTATTATTTACTTGTATTATGAATTGCTGACACTAACGTGCTTGTGTTTTTACTTGTATGCAGGTACACATATGTATTATGAATTGCTAACACTAACGTGCTTGTGTTTTTACGTGTATGCAGGTAGGCACATAGTGAACGCTCTTGATGGCTGACAACTCAAGTGCAAGAAATTGAAGAAGACGTATGATATCATAAGAAAGCTTGAATTTGACAATGTTACTAGGCCGATTGGGACATTTAGTAAGGAATTCAGCAATTACATAGTGGGTGTGGTTCAGATTCATGTGCATATATAAACTACCCCAATTGGCATGCAGTTGAGCCTGCCCTTAAGGAGCTTGTTTGGGAAGACATCAAGGTTTCAAAAACAGCTTATACGCACTTAATTGATATCATATAATAGTTTATTTAATCTATCACGTTGCGTAACATTGTTGCCTTGCAGAAGCAATTCAATTTTGAGAATGACAACATGAAGACGATAATATTGAGAATAGTTGGGGCGAGATGGAGAGACTTCAAGATTTCTTTGGAGTGAAATTACATCATAAAGGAGCACAAGAAATATAAAATTCCTTGTGAGCTTCACGGTTTCATTACGCCAGAGCAACGAGAGAAGTTCAAGCAGGATCGTGACACTTCGGACTTCATAGCAATCTTTTTATTATTTTCTAATCACTGGGTAAAGACTAAAAGCAGTTGGTGAATTGACTTTCAGGAGATAAGTAGAAGGTAAAGAAGAGTCAAGCGCATAATGAGCACCCACACTTTCTAGACTCAACCAGTTATGCAAGGATGAGGCCGGAGTGGGTTGCTACAGTCCTCCTATCTTCCTCCTCCTTATGTGGGTCCATTATCTTGGCTCTTCTGACTGAGGAACATAGCTTAGATTACGTTCGAGCATGGACGAAGAAGAGGCCCGATGGCACTTATTACGTCATCAACGAGAAAAACCAGGGGGTTTATGAAAAAATTGTAAGTATAAATTGTTTTTAAATTTTTTTAACATTAATTTAAGTACTTATATTTATTTTTCATTTTGTTAAAAAGAAATAAAAGCAAGAGGAGACCAGCCAAGGGATGTTTGTCCCAAAAAGACACTGGGATATCTTGACGTCGGCGCTTGGCAAGGAGGAGCATCCAGGTCGAGTGAGGGGATATGGTGTATATGTCATCATAAGGGACGTTTATAGACGACCTGATGAGACTAAGAGATGACCAAGTGGGTCATGTCACTAGATAATATTAGATAAGTGATGACATCGGAGGTGGAGACGAGCATCACTGTGCAGGTGTGGAAAGAGATTATGACACAGATGTAGGCCTAGTTCGAAATGATGCAGTCATGGTTTACCTCTGTCCTCCAACACCTATGGAAATACCTCTAGAATTTCTTGGTATGGAAATACCTCCAGTGACGAGTCCATACGTCAGACCACCGACTCTTTTTAGTTGCCACTCGGTCGATTCTCAGCCATATCCTACCCTTAAAGTACTTAGTGTAGAGCTATCTAGTTGTTGAATGTATTGACTTCATTTCAATTCTTACAGCTAACATTAATTGTTCACTTGTACTGAATATTTGAAGAAGCTGATCTTGTGTCATATCGCCCTTGTTTGAACAGCGAGACTAAAATTGTGGGCACAGGGATTGTTTTTCCATCCGACCCTAATACTTTGGGCTGCCATCAATAACTTATGCCCGGCCATTACAAGGTGTCAGTTGATGATGCGGCTGATGATGTGAGAAAGTTGAATCTTCTAGTACAAACTATATTCCATCATGAGATAGCGGATGCAGTTGGAAGCTTCGCTCAGTGGCCTGCACATTTACTGATCTTAGGCAAGGTGATGAATTTAATTTAAATTAAAGCTTCTTTGTACATTTGATTTTGTTGTGTTATGATGGTAAACAAATTCTTCCTGCAAGAAGACTTACCGGGCAAGCAGCATCTAAAGAAAAAGGCAAATAGCACGTAAGTGTTGAAGTATGTTCGGCACAGCCTAATCTTGTTGACGATGAAATATTGGTATCCCTGAGTCCAGTCCTCTAGAGGTTGCACAAAGTGACTATTACGCCTCTTATTGAAGATTTCATTGACGTGATGATAGATCAGGATGTGTTTCATGACGACATTGACAAAGTGAATGAGATTTATGTTTCGGTTGATGATATTACCGACCTACTAAGGATGTAATGGTTGAACATGCCTATTTTGCAAATTTTTGAAATATAAGACTTCCTCTATCACACTTACAATTTTCATATAATCGTTAATTTGACATTTCACTTTTGGTATAATGTATTTTAGGTACCTACATCAATTGTGCAATGAGCTCCGGATTGAAAATATTGGGTTTCTGTGTCTAGTGCTGATCGCGGTTGTTAATTTCCAACATAGTGAGAACGCAACTTACCTGTACTTGGTCAACGCGATGAGATAAATGATGGATAAGAAGTACATTCTAGCACTGTATCGTGAGGAGTAAGACCGTTGCCTACTATTCATCTATTTTTTTGCTTTTGCTTGATTTGAATTATTGCAACTAAAATGCAAATTTACATTGTTATAAAATATTCTAGAAACCACTAGATGCTGCTTGTGCTATGCATTGAACATAACATAGTGTACTACTTGGATTCTTTGGAGTCCAAGTCATACACATTCTCTATAAGGAGGAACTTGAATATGCAAGCAAATTATCAATAAATATTGCATAATAGTCTTTTTGTGCAAGTTTGAGTTTATTTAACTTGTACATAAATATATTGAAACATCAGGGCATAAAGAACATTGTGATAGGGACTACTACAAGGCATAGCAATCCTGTGTGAAAATCAATTATGGTATGAAAAATATCCTTTAAATGTTACAATAACTATTGAAGTCTCAAATTTTAATGGTTTAATTACTAATATTAATTTTCAATTCCTTGTAAATTTTAGTGCACTCAGCAACCGGGATCTGATGAGTGTGGCTATTGTATGATAAGAAATATGTACGAGATAGTCACACTATATTCTGGTATTTCAGAAAAGCTTGATAAGGTATAAATATTTATCAAAAAATAAGAATTATCTAATCATATATATATATATTATTAACGAAATAATATTTCCTTTAGTTTGTTGTAGGCATAGATGAGATTCAAGATAACATGGGCTGAGTACTTTGTCAACTATTACATGTGATTTTTGGTCTTATTTATTTTGAAATATTGTTTACTTATGGATTATAGATTTTAATCCAAATATGTACATTTCAATGGTTAGTTTATATTCAATGGTTAGTTTGATTTTCAATGGTTCACTTATGGTTATTTTATAATGGTTTTGAGCAAACTATAGATTACATTATTGCTAATGTTTGGAGTAGTTATTAATTGTAGTTTGATTCATATTAAGTTGGTGATGACTGGAGCAATACTTATATAATAGTGATTGATGTTTGGAGTAGTTTGATTTATATTCAATGGTTAGTTTGATTTTCAGTGGTTTACTTTGGTTTTAAGGAAAATTATAGATTACATTATTGCAAGTATCAAGGGTAGTTATTCATTGTAGTTTGATTTATATTAAGTTAGTGATGATTGCTTTAAATTGTATGTAAATTGCTAGTATTGGTGTTGTTTCTTCTTGGCTGCGTATTGTGCATTTGTTGTTTTTTTCAGCAGTGTCACCAGTAATAGCTGTGGCCACTAGGTCGCCAATATCAACGAAGGTCAAAAGGTTAACTAACGTCAACGATCGTAAGGTTTTGGAAACGGGCTCTGAGAGCCCTGCCCAACTTAACGACCTAACGACCAGGCGACCAAAGGACTTGTGAATCCGTTCCAGTGACTTAAGGGATGAATCTGCCTCCTACGTGTTGCTAGGGTTTAGGGCATCTAGCCCCTATGCCTATGAGCTAATAGCTCCTCTATCTACCTCCGCAACCTAGCAAATTTGTCACCTAAATAGCATCATGGGAACCCATGTGGGAAATCTTATCATTTATGAGTAATTAGACTTCAACATTAAATGCAAAGTAGTGGTTACCCATCCCATGCATGGCTTAAACAGCCACTAGTCAAAAGTGAAGAGTAAACCTCAGCCGATTTGAGCCATATGTCATTCTTGTGGGTTTAGCATTAAATGTATGAAATCATTGTTCCCATGCAAATGGCAAATTTATACTATAAATACAGTGAATGAAGCCAAAAAGAGGGAGACCCAGAAAAAATCTCATTCTTATTGTCTTTGGCACATTTACTCTTTTCCATTTATTTCAAACATTTCTTGCCTTTACACATTAACTACACAAGCCGATTCGAATATAAATTTCCCGTGAATACAAATCTTGTTTGTTGAGTCAAAAGCCAAATTTGATATCAACAAATTGGCGCCTTATGTGGGAAACTCTACTAAAAGCCGTGTAAAAAACTCCCATCGAAAGAAAATGAGTGCAAAACATTCAAGAAGCCAAAGAACGAGAAGCAGTGATACCAAATTGCCTATTGGGTTTCGAAGGAACCGAGGCACAACAAGTACCAGTCCATTACGGCCGCTGGTAGCCACCGAAACTGAGGCCCTCCAGCGGCAAGTGGAAGCCTTCGTCGAAGAAGTACGGCATTTGCAGCAACGCTACCCAACGTCCCAACAACAACCAGCAAGTTCCTCCCTTGACAACTCCTCTTGGTGCACGGAAAATGCGAAAAAATCCCCAACAAGAATGTATCCTCTGAGAGAACCTGTTAGAGGGAGATTGAGCTTCACCCTGTCCCAAAACTCCAGTCAGCCAGCTCCTCACGGCAAGACCACACCAATTCCCTCTAGAAACGCGATAGGAAGCAGTGTGTTCATAAGGCTAGGGCCTGGTCTGTAGCAAGGACCTAGACGACCCAGGTCGCCTGAACCCCAGCAACTGGACGGACGCAAGCAGAGGAGGAGAAGTCCAACTCCAAGTCACCATTACAGTCATACATCAAGTTCACCTCCAAGGACCTCCCAGAGCCAGCAACCAGCCCCTCAGCAGATCCACGAGTTGGACGAGCTGAGGAAATGACTAAATGATCTTGAGCAAAAACAATCGAGGGCAAAGGGAGCTGACGACCTATGGGGAAGGCCGTCACCTTTTGACCTCACAATTTGAGTGGCCGTTATGCCGACCAAACTGAAACTCCCTCAGATAGGAACTTACTGTGGTGATTCGGATCCAATCGCTCACCTCCACTAATATGTATCCTAGATAGAGCTCCAGAATGCAACCGGGGCTATCATGTGTAAGGCCTTCGCACTCACTCTGGAAGGGAATGCACAAACCTGGTATGACAACTTCGCCCCAGGATCTGTACACAATTGGGAGCAGCTTTCTTCTGAGTTCGCATCCCAATTCGTGGGATCAAAGGCTAGGACAACCCCCAAGGAGATGTTGGGGACCATCAAACCGGAAAAGATTGAACCACTCAAGAGCTACCTAGATCACTTCAAAAGGAAGGTCATGACTATGGAAAAGGTGGCAGATGAATCGCTTTCGATAGCCGTCAAGTCAGGCATTTATAAGGATACCCGTTTCTGATGAGTCATGTACGAGGACCCCCAAGCATTTATAGGGAACTTCTGAGGAGAGCCAAAAAATACATAAGCGCGGAGGAAGCCATCAAAGGGAGGTGAGGTCTAAAAAGCCTCTGAAGGACGACAAAAAAGACCAAAAGGCGAAAAACGACTTACAATGAAGTGAAAAGCCTATAAAGAATGACTTACGACTTACGACTTATAGAATGACCAAATCTTACCCAAGGCAAGGCCTATAAAGAAATCCTTAAAAGATGCTGACCACTCCAATACTACAAGTACTATAAGAGCGTAGGTTATGACACGGACGAATGCAAGCACCTCAAGCAGGAGATCGAGAAGCTAATCGAACGGGGGTACCTAAATGAATATGTGGCAAATCACCAAGGGCATGATCGACAAGCTCGTTCCCACGAGGACCTCAACACCCAAGTCCCACGGAATCGACCTTCAGCCGAAATCGCGTACTCGTTAGTGGAAACCATGACATGAAGGGTTCCAAGAGATAAAGGCTAGGTCTCGTGAGAGAAACCCAGAATTGCTGCCACTTGCTCGCTGTACAACCCACTGCCTCTCGAACCATCTCATTTTCCTTCTATAATGAGGATGCCTATGGCGTGTTACACCCTCACATAGACGCCTTGCTCATCACCATATCAATTTCAGGTGTCAATATCCACAAAACCTTTGTAGATAATGGCAGTACCGTAAACATTATCTACCGGTGAACTTTCCAGTAGATGAAAATAGACCAGAAGAGCCTGAGGCCTTACGGGACCGGACTCTAGGGTTTTACTAGGGATTATGTATAAGCGAAGGGTCAGATCGCACTCCTGTGGATTAGGTGATGAGTCATGAAAAAAAAGGATATTGGTAGATTTCATCATTGTGGACGTACCCTCAAACCACAATGCCATTCTGAGCCACCCAATCTTATAAGAGCTCAGGGCTGCAACTTCATTCTATCACTATGTCATGAAATTCCCTGCCAGCTATGGAACGGCTATTGTGCGAGGTGACCAACAGGCAGCACAAGAATGCAATCTGGATTATGTTGAGACTACAATTGCCCTGCCAAAACTTCACGCACTTAATCCCAAAAAGAAATGAATAAAGTCAACAATCCACTGAAGCTCTTCTTGTCAGTTCAGTAAGATTGGCCCTTGCTCCCCTAAGAAGGACTCAAACAACGAGAGTCCCTCCCAAATTAGCAACCTCACCGATGTACAATCCAAAGCAACAATGACAAGGACCAATTGAAGGAAAAGACCGGGCAAAATCCTTACCCGGTCCTCAAAGGAAAAGCGCCCCCTGAAAGGGTGGTCAAAAGATCAAGAAATACGTAGGAGACACAGAGTTGACACACCTATTAAAGGTAGAATGTCTTGGAAGGACAAATGACGGGTGTCAGGTACCAACTCTAAAATTTGTATTGTCTCCAACTTTTTGTAAACTACCAGGTTGTTCACATGCATGCGCGAGCTCTAAAGATTTCAAAGCCGTACTTTGTTAATTAATAGTTGATATCTCAGAATGGCAAAACGTTTATTTTTGCTATGAGATACCCTCTTTGGAATGAATACAAGGCAAATCTGCAACAGACGAGTAAAAGTTTTCATGACTATGGTTAGAATGAGCTTCCTACCTGCAACCTAACACTCGGGTAAAAGGTTTCACAAACAAGGTTGGAACGAGCTTCTAGCCTGCAACCTAACACTCGGGTAAAAAGGTTTCGCAAATAATGTTAGTATAAGCCTCTAACAAGAATCCTAATGCTCAAGTAAAAGGTTTCGCAATCAAGGTTAGAACGAGTTTCTAACCTGCAACCTAACACTTGAGTAAAAGGTCTCGCGACTAAGGCTAGAATGAGCTTCCAACCACCGACCTAACACTCAAGTAAAAGGTTTCGTAATCAAGGTTAGAACGAGCTTCTAACCCGCAACCTAACACTTGAGTAAAAGGTTCCGCGATCAAGGGTAGAATGAGCTTCTAACCTGCAACCTAACACTCAAAGTAAAAGGTTTCGCTACTAAGGTTAAATCGAGCTTCTTATCAGTGACCTAACACTCGTCTAAAAACAATTGACCCTACCTACTCAAAAACCACAACTGAAACAAGTTTTTGGCCCGCAACCCTGCACCCAAGCAAAAGGCTCCACGACCAAAAGTTTAGACTAACTATTTGCTATGCAACTTAACATTTTGGGGTAGGCTGTATACAAGTTCAGGTTGGAGCAAACCAAAAATTGCCGAACAGACGGGCTCACACTAGGACATATCCTTAATTCTTTAGCCAAATGTATACACGACCCAGACTAGAACGAGCTTCTTGTTGAGGCATCCTAATACTTGGCCAAATTGAACTTGAGTAGCGCCTTCGGTTTTCTGCCATGAATCTTCTCCAGCTCAGCTAGGCGAGCTAGATCCGCCAGGAAAAAAAAAGATCCTCGTACCGCAGGTCTAGCAATCCCTGACCAGGTCGTTCCTCGCTATCCAAAGAGGCGTGAGAGTTTCCAGGGGTGAGTCTGTCGGAGGCTCCCGAATGGCCAACTGCTATTTATAAGGGCGCTCTGAGACGGCCACATCATCGATAGTCTTGGGCCATTTTCTAGCAGCCCTCTCATGTCTCAACTTTTTCTTCTTCTCTTACCTCTCTAAAGCCTTAAGGAGTTGTACGGCAGTTCTCATCCCTTCGGCCAGATCGCGAATAGTTCTCCTCTTCTCCCACGCAGTTCTCTTCCTATCAGTTTCACGAGCAAGCACCCTTGGCCCTTGGAGAGATATTTTTTCCCCGAAATTAGGCCAAGTGTTAGGTCGCGGAAATCTCATGAGAAACTAGTCATCAAGCAAGAATTAAAGGATGACGAAAAGGGCAGTCGCTTATAGTTGTCAGGGTCCTTGGAAATGTGCTCGGTCCTAGGGACAGACAAACCAGTGCTGACAAAAAAACAATCTTCCATTAATTCCGCAGCATCACGATGATGTTTGGATGTTTGGGAATCTGAGCTACGATCTCTGCTTGCTCCTTAAATGACGGGGTTAGCGGTAGACCTCGTTCAACACCTAATAAGAAAGGAAAACGAAGTTAAGCATCAGTTCATCGGGCCGTGGGGATAACTTCATTGAAATCACACTTAATGGGTTCTAGGTAGCTCGTGGGGACATTTACATCCTCCTCGCCCAGACTCTGCGGACTCCTCCACTCACCACCGGCCCAGAACCAACTCTCTTTCTAGCTAGGCCCGGATTCAAACGCCCCCTCACCAGGTTCTCCTAGAGGCTCTTGGTCCCAGCCTGGGGTTGCGCGGCGACATGAAACCATCCTTTTCTAGATGTTGAGGTCCTCAGTATGTAATAAAAGTTAAAGTCCTCAAGGCTCGGATATCTCCAGCCTTTACGTTGCCAGAGAGTGAAGACTCCAACAATGGTCCTCCAGCTCTTAGAAGTAATTTGAGAAGGGAGGATTCCCTAAAACCTTAATAGCCGTTAACGGGTCGTGGAAGCGGAACGTGAAAACTGGCCTCGAACATCCTTGTGTTCACTACAACACACCCCCTTGGGGGGCAATGAGCCCGCTCCTCTTCATAAAGGACCCAAAGAGCAATGCGGTCTGGAATACGATAGTTTTACCGTAGCGCATTCAAGTAGCTCTCCTTCACCTTCGAAGGAATATGTTTGGAAACCCATGCCCAGTGTTTATCTCAAATAACTACCATCGGAGGCCTCCTACTAGATCTAACTTCTGCCTAATTGCTTTCACTCTCGCTCTCATCATCGGTCCATTCAAATTGGACCTCTGGCACTGGCTCCAATGCCGGTTCTATCGTTTTCTCATCCATAAATCTTTCTGCATCCATCACAACTCCTTTTTCTACTCCTTTCCCCAAAGGATAACTCTCTCCACCCTTCATTTCACGATGTCCCCATAGATTCCGAATACTAATCAGGGATCCCAATCGGAAAAATTCCCAAAAAATAGAGAGAAGAATAGTTACCTTTATACTAGGGGTATCGCGAAGCTTTTGAAAACTATGTTGAAAATTCAGGCGTGAAAAAGGAAAGATTTGAAAGGCTGGCGGCTGAAGTCCCTTCGAAAGTTAATTGTAGAATACACAGAGGTGAAAGAAAGAGAAAACAAGGAGGAAAGGGTATAAATAGGCTGTGAGAAGCGAAAATGTAAAAAGATAAACGGACGACTACCGCGTGTGTGACATTGGGAAACAAGTAGGCAACGGTCAGAATAATGATCACTGCCTTTAAATCCCTAGAACACACCATTTCGTCTAATGATTGACACATGGTAGAGTGTGCCATATCAATCAATTCAAAATTCAAAGGGCCCAACTTTGGGTGGCAAATAAATCTCAGAAGAAAGTTGCCAGCATAACTTCAAGATCACTAACCCTGAGGTCCAGGAACAGCGGCCTTGAGGGGGCATTTTGTGGCCACTAGGTTGCCAATATCAATGAAGGTCAAAAGGTAAACTATGGTCAACGGTCATAAGGTTTTGGAAATGGGCTCCCGAAAGCCCTGCCCAACTTAACGACCTAAGGGACAAATCTCCTTCTCACATGTTGTCGGGGTTCAAGGCATCTAGCCCCTACGCCCACGAGCTCATAGCTCTTCTATCTACCTCTGTGACCTAGCAAATTTGTCACCTAAATAGCATCATGGGAACCTACGTGGGAAATCTTATCATTTATGACTGATTGGACTTTAACATTAAATATAAAGCGGTGATTACCCATCCTATGCATGGTTTAGGTAGCCATTAGTCAAAAGTGAAGGGTAAACCTTAGCTGATTTGACCGATATATGATTCTTGTGGGTCCAGCATTAAATATATGCAATCACTGTTCCCATGCAAATGGCAAATTTACACTATAAATAGAGTGAATAAAGCCGAAAAGAGGGAGACCCAGAAAAAAATCTCATTCTTCTTATCTTTGGCACATTTACTATCTTCCATTTATTGCAAACATTCCTTGCCTTTACACATTAACTACACAAACCAATTCGAATACAAATTTCCTGCAAATACAAATCTTGTTTGTTGAGTCAAAAGCTAAATTTGATATCAACAATAGCTATTTGGTGAATCCTATTAAAAAAAAAGGAAATAAGCATTGATTGTTGTCAAAAAACCAACACCTAAACAACACAATAGGCATCGATTCTTGTTTAACAAGCGACGCCTATTGTGCACTTTAGGCATCGCTCAAAATTGTCACGTATGCCCTTACTATGTGCGCTATTGCCAATAACATCACCTTCAAAACCAATGCGTATTCATCAATGCAACTGATGCCTAAATGCGGTTCTGTAGTAGTTGGGAAACTTTTGATTGTAATATAACCCCTCCCTACTTATGTTTATAACTTTTTGTAATGGTGGCTATGATGAAGTAATGAAGTATTTTTGTGTATGATGTTATTGTCTTTTATATCTTCGGAGAGAAACTAATGAAGAAGCTAAAAATTTGTACCAGAATATGTCTAGATCACAAGACTGAAGGTGTAGTACTATAGTTTTTTTAGTAAACATCGATACTTTTATTAGTATCGATAAAATAGAGAGTACTATAACCAATTAAAAGTACCAATACTCCTTTTAGTATCAATAAAACAGAGTCACTTAGGCAACTGAAAGTAGTGATATTCCTACAAGCATTGATAAAAATGGAAGAAGGACAATTTAACTAAATATTTGATGACATTATCTTCATAAGAAGGGATGAGGTGGTACGGTTCAATTCTTGAAGAAGAAAACATATATTATACAAGTGATGAGTTAATGACTTTAAACGTAGATTTTGTTTAAAAAAAAAAAAAGATAAAATTAATATAAAAATATAGATATAATAACAATAAGTAAAATAAAATTGATGTAAAGCAAATAAACTAGTATATAACAAAGACTATGATTAACCGGTAAAAATCAAGGCGCTCCATACTCATAGGTCTAACCATTTGGCACTAAGCAGTCCCGCCACACCCCAAGCCTATAGGAGTGAGCACAACTTTTGTTGTTGTAGGTAAGACCTTTTAGCGGTGACATGTTGACTATTGCGGTAGCGATTGTCGCCTCTGTAACCTGACCAAGCTATAGGGACAACTATTAAATGCCATCTCTGTATTTTGCCATCTATAGGCACAACAATGAAATCGTTGCTAATATTTACTGCAGTAGGGTCCAGTTCTTGCATGTAGTGTGTATTGCTTTCATATTTTCATTTTTCTTCATTTTGATTTTTGGGATGGCTTCATATAACGATAAGTTTTTACCTTTTTTTTTATACATGGTGATGATGTACATTTGCTCCAACTCATTATTCAACATATTTGCTACTTTTATGTGAATTTTTCTTCTAATGCATCATATGGTAAAAGACTGGTAAATATTTCAAGAGTTTAAAGGTGGGATATTGGAACAAAATAAGATTTGAAAGTTATGTAAATATTTTCTTGTTGTAACCACTTGTACTATCACCTATCCTTTAGTTTAGGTTCTTTATCTTCTTATTATTTCAAATGTGCTATGTATATCCTTTAGGTTGTAAATATTTTCTTGTTGTAACCACATGTACTATCGCCTATCCTTTTTGTTTAGGCTCTTTATCTTCTTATTATTTCAAATGTGCTTTGTATATCCTTTAGGTTCTCTATATAAACCCTTGTATCTAATCATAATGATAAGTCAAGCTTATCAGAGAAATTTTTTTCTCAATCTTTGTTACAGTATCAGAGCATTATTGACTCAAACGAGTGTTAAGCAATCCTTCTTCTTTACTGTTGCAAATGCAGTGGCTGGAATTTCCTCAATCCTTAAATTTTGATGGAATTATGATCTACATCAATACCGCTGCCTAATTACCACTTAAGCTAAACTCAAATAATTTTCTATCCTGCAAAGCACAATTCAATGCTTTGCTATATGGATATGATCTTATGGGTTTCATAGATGGCACAAAGCAATACCCACCCAAAATTGTCACTGATAAAGGTGGGAAAGAAATTCAAAATCTAGATTTTGTTATTTAGACTCGGCGAGACAAATTGCTTCTTCATGCAATTCTTGCTTCTCTCTCAGAATGTGTGGTTTCTATGGTTGCCTCAACTACTTCTTCCTGTGATCCTTGGACAACACTTCAGAAACTTTATGCAAGCAAATCAAGGTCACGGGTAATGAATTCTAAGGAGAAGCTCACTAATATCACATGTATTACTCAATCAGTCACCACATATCTCCAAACCATCAAAGGTATAGTAGATGATTTAGCTCTTATTAATGCACCACTAAGTACTAATGATCCCACTATCTTCACCTTAAATGTTCTTGGTAATGACTTTAAAGAAATAAGTGCGGAGACACTGTTGTTTCGTTTGTAGAGCTTTACGACAAACTAGTTGAACGTGACGTTTTCTTAAAACAGGAGGAGGCCGTCGAGGCTCCACAATTACCGTAAATAGCACTCGTAATAAGCATGGAGGTTTTCAGTCACGTAATGGTACAAGGCAAAACAATCATACAAGAAAGAACTCAAATCATAACAAAAATCATGGCAGCAATAATAACTACAACAATAACTCACATTATCAATACGAGGCAATATTGTCTGTCGATTTTGTGGCAAAAGGAGACATGAAGCAAAATAGTGCCATGCCTTGAAAGGACTCCTCCAAGGACAGCCAGTGGCCAATAACACATCCTTTGGGCAACTAACATCTCCAAATTGGATCGTTGACTCGGGAGCTTCCCATCATGTTACCAGTGATCTGAGCAAACTCTCTCTACATCAGCCTTATGAAGGTCAGGTCCAGATGACATACTTTTGGGTGATCATACTTTGGCCTCAACATAACTCATATTGGTTTTTCTACACTCCCTACCAGTGTTAAATCCTTTTCTTTGTCTAATGTTTTATGTGTTCTTTCAATGAAACAAAACTTAATTTCTGTTTCTAAGTTTTTGTACATCGAATAATGCATCTATTGAGTTTTTTCCTTCTTATTTTGTTGTTACAGATCTCACAACGGGGGAACATCTCACTCAAGGAAGGAGCAGAAATGACATCTATGAGTGGCCTTAGCTGGACAATAGAAATTAAATGAGTAATTCTCCAAAGCAGGTATGTGTTAGCATTAAGACCTCTGTCACCAATTGGCATCATCATTTAGGTCACCCGATCATCTCGTGTTCTTTAATTTTTAATTCGCAAGTACAAACTTGCAGTCAGTTTAAATGAGTCTTTAAACAATTTCTTTTGTGAACTGTGCTTGTGTAATAAAAGCCACAAATTACCCTTTGGTGACAATACTATCCAAAGTCGTGGTCCCCTTAACTTAGTATATTCGGATGTTTGGGGACCCTCTCCTATTAAGTCAATTGATGGATTTCGATATTATATCATCTCTGTTGATTAGTTTAGAAATTATGTTTGGCTATTTCCAATGACATATAAATTAGATGTATCAACAATCTTCCCCAAGTACAAATCCATGCTTGAGAAATATTTTAGAACACATTTGGTTACACTTTATACAGATGGTAACATTGAATATAAGAGTCTTAAACCCTTCTTTGAGTCTCATGGGATACAACACTTAATTTCACCTCCCTACACCAGAACATATAGGTTCGGCAGAGAGACGACATCTTTGTGTGGTTGAAATGGATCTAACAATGCTTCATAGAGCGTCCTTGCCTTCTAGATTCTAGTCTCATGCATTCCTCGCAGCCGTCAACCTTACAGACCACGTGTCCACTCAATTACTAAAAAAATCAAACACCCTTTCAGTCACTTTTCCATATAAAACTAACTTGTGATAAGTTACGAGTCTTTGGATGTATATGTTTTCCTTGGTTACATCCTTATTCTAAGCACAAACTCGACCAACGATCCAAACCTTGTATGTTTATTGGATACTCTAATACTTACCATGCCTATAAATTCCTTGATCTATCTAGTAACAGTGTATATATATCGCGTCATGTTAAATTATTGGAAAGCCAATTTCCTCTTGCAAATACCACGCTACTAAGTAATCTTGCCAAAACCATCTCCACATGGTCTTCTTGTTCACATGCTCTTACTGCCACTTAGCCATCACATTTTGCCATCCCTACATCAAACCTATCTCCTTGCAATGACACAAGGCCTGCCAACGAGCAACTCCAGACAACATCTCCTGTTACCACATTGTCTGACACCTACATCTGTCCCAGTAGATGATGTTCTTCTGAAGTATGATCTCTCTTCTTCAATTTCTCCTTCTTCATCCCCTTCACATGAGATACAAAATACATCCACAACATCTATCACTCACACTGCACCAGTGCACCTTCCTGGTCATATGGTTACTAGGTCACAAAATAACATTTACAACCCTAAAAAGTTTCCAGACTTTAAAACCAACTTTCATGTCACTAAGCATCCTCTTCCATCTACCCTTGAGCCTACATCTACGTCTCAAGCTCTTAATGATCCAAAATAGAGAGCAGCAATGGATGAATAATTGGCTGCCCTTGTTAGAAATAATATATGAGTTCTTGTCCCTCCTCAGTCCCACCATAATGTTGTTGGTCATAAATGGTTTTTCAAATTAAAAAAATCTTGATGGAAGCATTGCCCATTATAAAGCTCAGTTAGTGGCCAAGGGGTTTCATCAATGCCCTGGTCTTGACCACCATGATACTTTTAACCCTCTGTTCTACCTATTGCCTTGAGTAATAATTGGTATGTCTTGCTGGATGTAAATAATGTTTTTCTACATGGAACATTATCAGAAATGTTGTACATGAGATAACCACCTAGTTTTGTTAACAATGTGAATTCTTACTATGTATGTTAGTTAGAAAAGGCACTATATGATCTAAAGCAAGCTCCAAGAGCTTGGTACATGGAACTTAAAAATTTTCTTCTAAATTTTAGGTTTAAGAATTCCAAATCAGATGCATCTTTATTTATTCTTCAATCTAGTTGTATCACTATCTATTTCTTGGTCTATGTGGATGATTTTCTTGTCACAGGAAATTGTTCAAGCTCCATTCAGAATTTCATTTTAACTCTTGCTCATCAGTTCTCTATTAAAGACCTTTGTTCTCTAAGTTATTTCTTGAGAGCTGATGCTATTTGGCAATCTGATGTCTTGTTTCATTCACAACATAATATATGCGTGATCTTTTAGCCAAGCATCACTTGGGAGGCATTAAAGAGTCTTCCAATCCAGTGTCCTCTACAAGGAAACTATCTATTCATGACACTTCTTTTTCCGCTAATGCAACCAAATATTGTAGTTTGATTTGTGGTCTTCAATATTTACAGCTCACTCGTCCCAACATTGCCTTTGCTATAAACAAGCTTGCACAGTTTATGCATGCTCTTCGTCAGTCTCACAAAACAAAAGCTAAAAGTCTTAGATATCTAAAGCATTCTATTAATCATGGCCTTTACTTTCGTCTAAATCAACAACTTGTGCTTACTGCATATTCGAATGCTGACTGGGATGGGAACAATGATGATTACACCTCAACCTTTGCCTTTATTATGTTCCTTAGGGAAAATCCAGTTTCTTGGTGTTCAAAGAAGCAGTGAACTGTCACTCGGTCTTCGGCCGAGGCTAAATATAGAGCAGTAGCTTCTACCACTACTGAAGTTACTTGGCTAAAAAATTTTCTTTACGAGCTTGGCATTCATACATTGAAGATACCTACTATATTTTGTGATAATCTAAGTACTACATATTTGTGTTTAAACCCCATTTTTCACAGTTGTATGAAGCATGTCACACTTGATTATCATTTTGTTAGAGAGAAGGATGCCTTTGGATTTCTACAAGTTCTCATGTTCCTACATCAAATCAGTTGGCTGATGTGTTAACAAAAACTTTGCCTAAAGCTCGATTCTCTTCTCTTTGCTCCAAGATTGGCATCTCCAATGGAACGCCAACTTGCCGGGGAATATTGGAACAAAATAACATTTGAAATATTTTGTAAATATTTTCTTGTTGTAATCACTTGTATTATCACCTATCCTTTTAGTTTAGGCTCTTTATCTTCTTTCAAACTAGTTGCATACCAGTGTGTTGCCTGAAATATAATAATTAGTAAAAAAATGCGTGCTAATTTGAATAACTAAATAATCACAATTTTATTGTGCTTTATTTACTCATATGCATATGTTGCTAATAATTACAATTTTATTGCGTACAATTCTTTTACTTGGCACAAAGCTAATTAAATTATCATTCATAAAACAACACTCTTAACTAATAGAAAAGAGAATTAATGAGGAATTTTTTAATATAAATTTAATTTCACATTGAATATGAAGATTAAAGACCAAGAAACAATAGAAAAGAAAGCATACAAAAATTATATAACTCTAAAATTACTATATATCCATATCTTTGTTCAATAAGTATTAATATAATAAGTCTAAGAATACACTTAGAGTGTAGATGATATTCATTTATTAGAATGACACTACTATAGAATTAGACAAAAAAAAGGACATACACGTCGGTTGTTGGTAAAAACGACGCGTAATGTTACACGGTGACAATTTTGAAAATATTATTACTATTATAGGCGTTGATTATAAGTCTAGAACCGAGGCTGATAGGCTATTTCAACAATGGACATCGACTGCGAGGCCGTATCCGTCGCCCATTATATTAAAGAAGCGTCGGTTCCTTTGAGGAACCAACGCTTCTCATTTTTTTAATTATTAATTATTATCCCCTCTCATCCTCACTTTAATTTTCTGCCGGTCCCTTTCCCTAACACATCTCTCTTTTTGTTTATTATCCCCGTTCCCCATATCCCCGTATCACTTTTTCGACCGGATCATTTTTTTTTTGTTTATTATCCCTATATCCCTCTTATCTTCTTTATTCAGAAAATTTTTTTGAACTCTATCTCCTTTCCAATCTCTCACTGTTAAATTTCAGAAGACTCTCCAATCTTCTCTCCAAATTTAAAGCATCGAAGAACCCTTGGCTTGATCTTTATTCGTAGAAATAACCCTTGCTGCACGTCTCTCCAAGAAGATCTATCAGAGACTGATTGTAGATCCGGTCGGTTAGTTTAGAGGTTAGTTTTTGGTGCCTTGATTTGTAATAACTGTGGCTCAAATCATTCAAACCATTACCTCCATTCGCAGATCTGTGATAACTGAGTTGTCGCTCGAAGCCTGCTTCTGTGAGGTTTTGTGCCAACGATGTGACTGGGACGCCCACGAACGGCTTCCAGTGGAGGGGTTTTCTGGGTGCCCGTCAGTGCTCTAGTTGGCGTCGGCGTGGGGTTGGAAATTGAGGATAAGAAGCCCTTGGGTATGGGTTCGGCAGCTGCTTCTGACCTGGGTTGTTGTCTGATTTTTAGTTTATTTTATTTTTCATCCCTTGACATAATGTTAACACTCATGAGTTTTGGAAGAATCTTTGTTTGCACGATATAGTTTCTCTGGCTGGACGGATTTTTTTTTTTTTCGTTCTGTTTTTCTTAGTTTAGGTGTTAGATTAATGGACGGATTTGAGATTGTGTATAGTCATTTATTTGTGATGTATTGGTGGATTTTGTAGACCTTGTATCATTTGCTTAATTTGTTTGAATGTGCTGTTGGGCATCTGTGCATTTTGTGGTGGTGGATGTTATTTTATTTTGGAAAATTTTGATATCTAAAAACATTTGAAATTCGGGTTCTTCAAACGTGTTTCCTTTATTTAAGAGAATTTTTTTTTTAAAAATACACTATAGTCATCGGTTGTAGCACTACAACTGACGTCTATTGTGTATTTTTTTTAATTAAAATTTACTTTAAGAGTCTGTTGTGACACTACAATCGACGTCTATGTTGTATTTTTTTAATTAAAATTAACTTTAGGCGTCGGTTTATGTTAAACAATCGACGCCTATTTGACCTTTACGCGTCGCCCAACAATCGACACATATACATTTACTATATATGATTCTGACATATGTGCCCTCATTGCAACTTATGCGTATTCATGTGTACAATTGACGCCTATTAGGCTTTTTTGTAATAGTGTGAATTCTTTATTACATTCATTCTCTATCACATATTTTTGGAAAAATTATTTTTCGCATATTCTCATATAGTGTCATAAATTTACTAAAGAAATCACTATTTACTAAATCTATTTTAAAAATTCTAAAGGACACACCCTCCTATCACAAAAAACTCAAGAGAAGCAATACTACAACAAAAAATAAATTTTATATAATTTACTCATAATATTAATTTTTAACTATTTTTCACTCTAAAAAGAATTAAAAGAATTTTTTTATTTTTGTTATAAACTATTATCATCAAATATTATAATGATTGTATCCCCGCAATTTAAATTTTTACCAGTATATATAGATTCCCACAAAAAAATATTAAATTAAGTAATACAGTAAACATATAGCTATAAGTTTTGAAACTGATTTAATTTAATTTAAATCTTTATCATCATCATCACCGTTGTCATCATTATTATTATTATGTCATTCATTTCAAGGTAGGTACTTAATCAAAGTGATAAGGAAGTCTCAATAACTCGTGGCTTGAAATTTGTCCGTTAACTTTTAGAATTTTAAAGAAATATTAATTTTTTTAAAATAACCTAAAAATTAATAGAATAGATATACCAAACACTAATGGATAACAAATAACATACGATTGCAGATTAATTTAGAGCTTAATTAGGAATGTGTGTGCATATATATGTGTATGTATAGAGAGAGAGAGAGAAATATATATATATATAAGATGTATATAAGATGTGTATATATAGATAAGATTCGAGATTAACCTGCAATTTCTAAACTCATATACGTATATATATAACATATATTAATATGATAACGTGTATAAGATTGAAGGCATATAAAATAAAAACATGCATAAGCGGGAGAGTAGATATATATATATATATTTTTTTTAAGAAAATATCCAGACTCGAAAATCTAAACCCGAAATATAATTTTTATTATATATATTTATATTATATAATATATTATAATTACGTATATTCTATATATGTGTATAAAATAAAAAACATATATATAAGACATTAGAAATTAATTTGAAATTTAATTAGTTAGAAATATGTATGTATTTTATATATATATTTTTGATAGCTATGTATTATATATATATATATATGTATATATTATTATTATTAAAATAAAATAAAATAAAATAAAAAAGAGACATATACAAGTAGAATAGTAATTTTAACGGGAAAATTTACATCTGACTACTATCTTATTTTAATATATATATATATATATATATGTATATAAAAGATAAGATAAAATGTGCTTTGTATATCCTTTGGATTCTCTTTATAAAACCCATGTACCTAGTCATAATGATAAGTCAAGCTTACTAAATAATTTCCTTTCCTCAATCTTTGTTATGGGATTGCCATGTGGTCCTCTTTTCCTTCCAATATCATTTTTTATGTATTTAAGTATTACGTGGTTTCAAGTGCTAAATCCACAAACCTTTTTTGAAAAACTATGAACCACGTTATCATATTCTCATGTTATTCTTAAGTGTCATATTTCATTTATGCTTTGAATTTATGTTGCTACATGAATTGTCATTCTTGTTCTCGTGTTGGTGAGAGATTCTTTAATATTTTTACATAATTAGTACGATTTTGGTTTATTAATGGTAATCTCACTAGGTATATATAATTCGTTATCCTCATCTCAGTCTTTAACTTCAGATAATTTGAATGGTGAGAGACATGTGGAGGATTAATGGAGCCACAAGGGTGCCAAGCTAGTTACTAATTTCATTGTGATTAAGTAACAGACAAGTTTGATACGTTAGTTTTGTGTATCGCAAAAAACAAATAAAAATAATAATAATAAATAAAAGTTTGATGCGTTATTTTTTTGTCTTTAATGAACATCAAGTTAGGATTCACTTGATGACTGAATTTGGTTATTAATTTTTTTTTTGGGGCACTAGTTATTCTGAAATTATTATCAACCATATTAACCTATTTGGCCAATTACTTATTTATGAAATTATTTTCTTCTTTACATGTTTTAAATAATTTACAAACAGTTTCCGCCTAAGTTTTTAAAAAGGGCATGTTTTACACTACCTCCGTCCCATAAAAATAACCCCAATTTATATTTTTATTTGTCACACATTATAGTCCACCTATATAAATGAGGTTGAACAATTAATTTCTTTTCAAAATATATCCTTGTTCTATAAATTTTTTATGGAGTCTATTGGACACCATGTATGGTGTCCATTGAACGCCGTGGGATCAATCCCCCAATGTGTTTAATGAGATCTTGTCATATAATCCATTACTCTACGGAAGAACCGCTTTGTTCTTAACATAGTCATTTGTTCTCTCTCTCTCTCTCTCTCTCTTTTGTTTTTTTTTTTTTTTTTTTTTGGGTCTGTAGTCGAGTCCTTCAATCCAAAGCTGCAAACTACATTAGCATTTTGCGAAAAGTGAATAGGTGTAATAAATTATTATATTATGAAAAATTACTTTTCACGTGCAAATTTTATTGTCAAGAATTGTGTTGAAGTTAAAATGGAAAAGTACTTGGACCATTGTGCACCTAATAATAAAGTGAAGGTCTAGAGGTGCAAGATAATTATCTCCAGTGTACAATTCTGATACAAATGCAATTCACCACCATCTCTACAGTGGAAGCAATTCAGCCGCATATACAGATTCAATTCCAGCCAAATTAGCATAGATATTTTTTCTGTGTTCTAGAATATTCAATTCACTTTGTACAAATACTCTTTGCATTATTCCGTTAACCGAAGGCGAATTCAATACAGAAATTTTTTCCCAAAATCAAATTAGTTCATTAATCTTTGATTTGGTATCAGAGCCAACAACGGCGACTTCCGACTCGAATCAGTCATCAAACACCACTGCAGCAGCACCTGCGCCACCACTAATGGGTAGCAGTAGCCTCACTCCCACTAGAACTGTTCTCACTCAAACACTGTCAGTGACGTTAGATAGGTATAATTATTTGCTGTGGAGGAATATGGTCATGCCGATTGTGAAAAGGCATAACTTGGATGGCTTTATACTTGGAACAAAAGCTTGCCCACCACAGTTTCTTGCCACTCAAACTCAAGCAGCTCAGTCAGATGAGACACGAACAGATGCACCAGCTACAGTAGAACTTTCCCAAAACACAGAATACAACAAGTGGATGGCCACTGATCAACTGCTCATTGGGTTGCTATATTCAACCATGTCTCCAGAAATAGCTGTGAAAGTTATGGGAGCATCCACTTCAAGAAGGTTGTGGTGTGCATAGAGGAAAACTTTGGAATCATGAACAAATCAAGAATTATTTTTCTAAATGGAGAGTTGCAGAGAACTAGAAAAGGGAGCCAAACTATGGATCAGTATCTCACATCTGTAAAACAGTTGGCTGATAACTTAGAGGTAGCAGGTAAAACAATTCCTCTTGGTGATCTAATTGTGGTTGTATTAAATGGACTAGATGAAGAATATACACCTATTGTGGTGCAAATCTCAGACATGGGTACTGTAAGCTGGGCTGAATTACAATCTATATTGATGACCTATGAGGCTAGAATAGAACATTTGAATATGCTGAGAACAAATCTGGCATATGTTAATCTTGCAAATGCATCTAGCCAATGACAAAATTGGTGCTCTAGCTCAAATCAGAGAGGTCAGTTTGAGAACTACAGAGGGGGTCAGAATTATAGTAACACAGGCTACTCAAGAGGAGGCAGATACAGAGGTAACAACAATATAGGCAGATTTAGAGGCACAAACACAGCAGATCGGAAGAGGTAGAACTCAGAATGATGAAGCATGTCAAATTTGTGGGAAGTTCAACCATTTAGCCAAATAGTGCCTTTACAGATATGAGGAGAGCTTTAGTGGCTTCAGCAATAATCAGCCTCGGAACTACCAGAACTCTACTTACAATGCCACACAAAACACGGTCACTGATCAAACCTAGTTTGCTGACTCCGGAGCTAGTCACCATGTCACAGAAGACAAGCACAATCTGCAAAATGTTATTGAGTACAAAGGTGAGCAAACTTTAACGATTGGTGATGGTAAAACTTTGAGCATTACACACACGGGCAACTCAAAATTGTCTGTTGGAAACAATTCAAATCTGATGCTTAAAAATGTTCTAGTGGTGCCTAAAATCAAGAAAAAATTGCTTTGTGTTTCCGAACTCACCTGTGATAACAATGTATTTGTTGAATTTCACTCTAATTCTTGCTTTGTAAAGGACAAACAAACGAATCTGACTCTACTGCAAGGGACGCTTATTGAGGGATTATATCAGCTCAATCTTCATGATCAAAAATCCTTCTAGCTCACTTCTACATCTGACCCCTACTCTACTTTCAATAAATTCTATTTAGCTACTACCTTAGTGTCACAAAAACAAAAGGAAAAGTGGAAGATATGGCATAGGAGACTTGGCCATACTTCAGATCATGTAATGACTCTTCCGATCTCTTAGTCACTGTAACGTAAACTCAAGTTTAATGAAATCAAAATCTTTTTGTGAGTCTTGTCAATTTGGAAAGTCACATAAACTGCCATTCAATCTCTCTACTTCTCATGAAAACACTCGTCTATGTCTCATACACACTGATGTATAGGGGACCTACACCAGTTGTATCAGTTAACAATTTTAGATATTATGTTCTTTTCTTGGATAATTACAGCCGGTTCACATGGCTCTATCCCTTAAGGGCTAAGTCTGAAGTTTTGCAAGCATTCTTGCAATTCAAAAAACTTGCTGAAAATAAGTTTGAAAGAAGGATTAAGATGATTCAGTGTGATTAGGGTGGAGAGTATAGACCTTTCTCAAACTTAGCCAAACAATATGGAATTGAACTGAGAATTTCATGTCCGTATACCTCAATTCAAAATGGCAGGGCAAATAGGAAACATAGGCATGTGACAGAGATGGGTCTATCACTCTTAGCAGATGCAAAAATACCTTTAAAGTATTGGTGGGAAGCCTTTCAAACCTCAGCCTACATCATAAACAAATTATCAACTCCATTTCTACAAAATAAAACCCTTTTGAACTTCTTTACAAAATGGCAGTTGACTATAACTTCCTAAAAACTTTTGGATGTAGTTGCTACCCCTTCCTTAGGCCTTATCAAAATCATAAGTTTGGTTTTCACTCAATCAAGTCCACCTTCTTGGGTTATAGTGACTCACATAAAGGATACATGTGTCTTAGCCCTTCAGGAAGAGTCTATGTGCCAAGTCATGTTATTTTTTATGAAAGTAGCTTTCCTTTTGAATCCAAAAACTCCAACAGAAACTCTGCACAAGATTAGTCAAATCAAGAAAACCACTCTTCTATGTTACTCTACTTCACCTTATCACAACCTCTTAAACAAAACCTCAGTATGGCTGATATATACCCTCATGAAGTAACTCAAGCAGCAGATGATGTCTCTAGTATTGTTCCCGATCAAGCAGATATTGAGAGAAATTATAAGGATTACAGTGAGTTAAATGAAAATGAGATTGAATTGGCTGAAACCTTGTAAACTGATAGTAGGACAGAAGGTGAGCAGGATAAAGTTCAAAGTGTAGTGTAGTATGATCCAATGCTAATAAACAGACACCCTATGCTACTAGAGCTAAAGATGGGATATCCAAACCTAAAATTTATGTTGGCAATATAATTAGAAAGGATAGTGAAGAAACAAATTCAGAACCCCTAACTGTGGAACAAGTGCTTAGCAACAAAGTGTGGAAGAAAGCTATGCAAGAAGAATTTGATGCATTGCTGAAAAACAGATTACGGAAATTAGTACCTTACTCAAAAGATGACAACGTGATCAATAGTAAATGAGTGTTTAGAACAAAAATTGATACAGATGGTAAAGTTGAAAGGCACAAGGCTAGATTAGTAGCAAAAGGTTTTTTGCAAACTCCTGGAATTGACTTTAGAGAAACCTTCAGCCCAGTGATAAAGTCAGCAATTGTAAGAATTATTCTAGCTTTGGTGATCTCTAGAAATTGGCAAATCAGGCAAGTTGACATTAACAATGCATTCCTCAACGGTAAGCTTGAAGAAGAGGTCTATATGTATCAACCAAAAGGCTTCATAGACTCCAAAAGACCAAGACATGTTTGCAAATTGGACAAGGTACTTAATGGACTGAGACAGGCCTGAAGAGCCTGGTATGATAGCTTAAAGAAAACCTTGATCACCTAGGGTTTCATTCAATCTAAGGCTGACAATTCTTTGTTCTTCATAATCTCAGGCAACACAAACTTGTTTGCACTAATCTATGTGGATGATATCCTAGTGATAGGAAATAGTGATATGGAAATTCAGAACTTTGTTCAAAAGCTTAACAACAGATTTGCTCTCAGAGAAATGGGTCAGTTGCATCAGTTCTTAGGCATCAAGGTCAGAAGGTATGATTATGGTCTCTTCCTAACGCAGGCTCATTATATTGCTGAGATGTTGAAAAGATTTGGTTTTGATAACCTAAAACCTCTATTTTACTGGAAGAAACTTATCAAAAGATGATGGAGAGTAATTGGTTAATCCCACTCTCTACAGAAATGCTATAGGAAGTTTGCAACACCTCTCACACACCAGACTAGATCTCACCTTTACGATAAATAAGTTGAGTAAGTTCTTAAGTTGTCCAATAGATGCACATTGGAAAGCTGTAAAAAGAGTTTTTAGTTGTTCAAAGGGAGTATGAACTTTGGTTTGTGGATTTATTGTAGTGATGGTATAAATATCAATGGTTATGCTGATGCAGATTGGGCTTCCTGTCCTGATGACAGGAAGTCTAGTAGTGTCTACAGAATCTTTGTTGATGATACCCTTGTAGCTTGGTCCTCAAAAAAACAACCAGTCATATCAAGATCAAATATAGATGCAGAATATAGGGCTTTGGCAAACGCAACTTTTGAAATCTCTTGGTTACAGTATTTGTTTAAGGAATTGAAACTCAAGCAAGAGAATCCTACACTTTGGTGTGACAACCAAAGTGCAAATGCATTGGCTTCTAATCTGGTTTACCATGCAAGGACAAAACATATTGAGCTTGACATGCACTTCGTTCGAGATAAGGTATTGGAGGGTTCACTTGAGGTAAAGTATATCCCAACTAGTGAGCAAATTGTAGATGTGCTGACCACGTCCTTATCCTTTTCTCAGTTCAGAATACTAAGGAGCAAGATAGGAGTTAAGGAGCCCCCTCCTAGCTTGAGAGGGGGAGTTAAAATGGAAAAGTACTTGGACCATTGTACACCTAATAATAAAGTGAAGGACTAGAGGTGTAATAGAATTACCACCAGTGTACAATTCTGATACAAATGCAATTCACCACCATCTCTGCGGTGAACGCAATTCAGCCTATATGCAGGTTCAATTCCAGCCAAATTAGCATAGATATTTTTTCTGTGTGTTCCAGAATATTCAATTCACTTTGTATAAATACTCTTTGTATTCTTCAGTGAACTGAAGGGGAATTCAATATAGAAAATTTTTCCCAAAATCAAATTAGTTCATTAATCTTTGATTAATTTTTTGTAATTAATTAATATATGATTGTATAAACAAAAAGAAAAAAGAATGGAAAAAATATATATACTGTTAACTCTTTGTGCGGAGTCCTTTTATTTGCTTTGGGCAATGGACATCATGACGTTACAATCACTGAATCACGTACCATTAAATTATATTCTATCTGTTAAATACACGCACCGCTTTAGAGGAGTTGCACAACTCAACTTTTGCCTTTTTCTTTTCTTTAAAAAATAAAATAAAATAAAATAAAATATTTGCTTTTTTTTTTCCTTTTTATATAATCCCTACCTTTCTGGATTGAGCTCTATAGTTCAGAGAGAAAATGAAGTTAAATGCTCAATCTCTTTCCTTTTCTATTTTCTGCCATCTTCTAACCTTCTTCCTCTATCCACACCCTTCATATTCTGCTCTACAATCCTTCATATACGCCGGGTGTACCCAGTTCCGATACAACGACGGCTCCACATACGAGTCGAACCTCAACTCTGTCTTCACTTCCATAGTTAACTCGGCTTCCCTCTCCAACTTCAACAACTTCAAGATTTCCCTCCCGGGCTCCTCCCAAGCCGACATCGTCTACGGCCTCTACAAGTGCCGGGGCGACCTCACAAGCTCCGACTGCCACGACTGTGTCACCTACGCCGTTCGTCGACTAGGCACCATCTGTGCCGAGACCACCGGTGGAGCTCTTCAGCTGGAAGGGTGCTTTGTGAAGTACGATAATTTGTCTTTCATTGGTGCTGAAGATAAGACTGTTGTGGAGAAGAAATGTGGCCCTTCGCTTGGATATGACTCGGATTTTCTGAACCGGAGAGATGCTGTTTTGGGGTATCTGACGGGTACCGGACAGTATTTTCCGGTGGGGGGGTCGGGAAAGGTGCAGGGGATGGCGCAGTGTGTACAGGATCTGAGCGTGGGAGAGTGTAAGGATTGTTTGTCGGAGGCAATACAACGGTTGAAAGACGCGTGTGGAGCTTCGCCTTGGGGGGATATGTTTTTGGGCAAGTGCTACGCCAGGTACTCGGAGCGGGGGTTCGATTCTGACGGAGGAAGGCAGCGCAGCCGCCGTGGCTGGTGGTTCCTCATGTATTGTTTTATGTTTTCTTTAACATATAATATTACGCTGTATTAGGTTGATGCAGTATTTAATAGTTTGTCAAATGTAAATAAGGGAATTTTAATGTTACTTTACTTTCAGTTTTTCTCCATTACCGGTTGCAAAAGACAAGTTTTGCTTACTGACTCAAAAAATTTGAAACAATCATCAATCAGTCCCCACCTCCTTCTTCTTGTTCTTCCTCGTCTTCGATTGCAATATCCATTCTTCTTGCCTTCCTTTATCTCAACCTCATATAACAGTATATTTGTTTCTGCATGGGAAATTTGATAGACCTTTGATTTGGAATTTGTCTTCTTCTTCCTTTTTTTCCTCCCCTCCTATTTTTTGGAGGGATCTAAGACTTGAGAGTTTGCCTGGAAATTACATGTTTCTACATTAATTGTTGTTATTATTTTTTTAAAGTAATTGTTATTATTATTTTTAGTCGTCATTTTCAAACATATATTTTTTCGTAAAAAAATAATTTTCCGGTTATTCGATCAAAAATTTTCATACTTTTAACTTTTAAACATGCATTCTTTAAAAAAAAAAATCCTTTACCTAGTAAAAACATTTTGTTAACGCATTCTGTGTAATTAAAATTAATTTCGAATATTAAATTTATATAATGTTATTTAGTACAACTGATACACATAATTTTCAAATTATTCGATCAAAAATTTTCATACTTTTAACTTTTAAACATGCATTCTTTAAAAAAAAAAAAAAAAATCCTTTACCTAGTAAAAATATTTTGTTAACGCATTCTGTGTAATTACAATTAATTTCAAATATTAAATTTATATAATGTTATTTAGTACAACTGATACACATTATTCTTTATATAAAAAAAATATTATTGTGCTTGTTGGTATCAAACCATTCTTAAACCACTCATAATTCAAATTCGATGGTGCAAGAATAAGGAAGAAAATTTATTTTATCCTCAAGAATTCATCATGATTTTTAATTCTATTGCTTTTTCATTTTTATTTTTGAAGAACCCTCCACCATAGGCAGAAATAATTATTAATTACTATATATATATATATATTAGATTGTAATAATAGCCTATACGCAAATATGGTCAGGCTTCTGTCACATTATATATCATGCGTATACAAACATTTAATTAGAATCTCGCAAATCAGTCACCAATTTTGATGCGTCCGTACGTGTCAAAGTAACTATTTGCATAATGAATGTTTTTTAATAGTCTCCCTACCACAAAAAGAGGGTTATTTTTTTTTTTTATTTGAAAGCAAAGAAATTTCATTTCATCATACCACAATATACAAGAGTCTACGAACAAAAGATTCGACCTTGTGGGCGGCCTGATGACCCGCGCAGGGGATCAGATCGCAAGAACTACAGTCGAATTGAGTAAACAACTTGATAGTTTCAATAACAAAGGTCGAGTCAATCAAAAGGACAATACAATTAACCGTTTCGACACAGGTTAAGCCTGCCAGATTGAGTCCAAATAATTCCACGGCTCTCCCTGCACCATCGCCGGTGACCACCCTGCCGAAACTGCCGTGTAAAGCTGTCCTGACGTCTCTGCTCTAACCATGGCCGGAAACAAGATCCAATCCAAATCCCTGCACACCATGGCTGGAAACAAGACCCCAAATAAAAGAAACATACACCCAAACTAAAACGCCAGTAGGCTCTGCTACCACCCATACGCACATGGCCGGAGGACGATCAAAATTCAAAAATTCCAGGCTGAAACACCAGGGGTCCTCATCTGAAACGCGGTGGTGGTGCGCCTTATCTGCAAGATGGGAATCCCAAACGGGTCGACGGCGCACTCTCTCCCACCACTGCCAACGCCACTACGAGCCGAAGAACCACTGCCGAGACACCATCAACACAACGCCCAAGGTCCTCGAAGCCTCCGCAGCCGACTGAAGAGAAGGTCGATGGGCGCAGGAGTCCCGCTGCCGCACAGTCTTCCGCGCAAAATTGGGGCCTCCATATGGATAGAGGAAGATCACTAAAGAAAACCTAAGAGAAACTAAGAGAGAGAGTCAGGCCTTGGTTGAGAGCAACCACGGGAAAGTCGGTCTCCCGAGAAGGCTTGGGAGAGAGTCGATAGTCCCAAAAGAGGCTTGTTTTTGTTAAGAGGTAAATTCACATTGAATAAATATAAAATAAATAATCAATATATATATTGCTTAAACTATTCCGCTTAACAATTTAACCATTTAAGTTAGAGCCCTAGGCTGCAATTTATGAAATATACATCTCCAATATTATTCTTAATCTTTGTGAAAAATCGATGCTATATAAATGGAATGGACAAAGTAGCTCATAAGAACACAATCAGATATACCTATAGTAAATGTTCACAAGTCCACGTTTGATCCGAACAAATTGGAAAGAGTTAATATTATATAACACCAATTATGATATTAAATGGTAAATTAAATAAAGTGAATTGCATGTTCATATTTTAAAGCCACTAATCATTTAATACGACAATAATTGCTGCTTGAACTCGTGCCTAGGATGTTGCATAACATTATTCGATTGGAAATTTTTCATGGAAAACATAATTTTAATATATCACAATATAAAATCCGAGCGTCACAGTGAGATTTCCTAATTCATCAAGGCCATTAATTTATTGTAAGTTTTTTCTTTTTTTTTTGGGTGAATATTACTTAGGGATTATAGCTGGGGAAGGGAATTGAACTTTTAACCAATGGTGTAAAAAACTAACAAGGATACCACTAGACTACAAAGATCTTGACAATATATTGTAAGTTAAATGTTTGTAATTTGTGAAATCTTGCCAATGAGACCCAATTTATCAATTTACACAGCACATAATTGTAAAAAATTTTACACTATCATTTTAGTAACTTCCTTCAAATTCAAAAACTGTTTTAAAAAAACAAAACTAAAATATACAGTATTGAATCAACAAAAGTAACAAGAATATAATCTCACCAATCACAAGTTGTCTGAATTTTTCTAAAATTATTATTGTTGATTTGTTTATTTACTTTGTATCAGTTTCGTATATCAGAGTAATAATCTTCTGAATTAATTTGTTTTAACTCGTTAAGTACTTTTTCACCGGCAACACTCTCAGAAGAAGATTGTAAACCTAATTTAAATATCTATTAACAAATCAATTGACCAAAAAGTGAGAGAGAAAAGGAAAAGGGTATATAGCAACTGGCAAAAGAAGTGTTCATCTTTTGGCTTTGGTAACCACTAAAAATTGATGTGGGCGGCCAGTTAATCCAACTTCTTTCACGAATCAATGATTATCTTTTATGCTGTGTTCAATTAATTTGCACTGTGTTAAATTATATTTATGCGTTTGCCTAACAACATATTTTTGTTTGTTGCAGTGCTTCTTTTTTTTTTTTTTTTTTCAAATACAAGGGGGACATAAGTCAAGGGATAAGTAAGTGTGTCAAACTCGATACCTCGTATTCGTAAGAACTTAATCACTGCAATATTTATTCGACCTATTGCCGCGGTGCATTTTAATTGCACTAACATTTGTTTACTTTAATTATTATATGATCGACTTAATATTGGTCACATTTTTATGACTGGCTATGACTGACTAAATTGACACGGTTTAATAACACTTGATACTTACACAAATAATTTTTTTAAAGAAATTATTGGTATATATACAACATTTACATCAAGAACTTTTAGTGCAATTATAATGCATCGCACCAAATGGAAACTGTGATTTAAATATTTGCCCTATTGTTCAGAAGAAATAAATAAATTACGTAGAAGAATTTTATTACTATTGATATATAATTGTACAGTGATATCTTTTCTATGTTTCTTATGCCATTGTTAGACATCCGTGTTGATTAATATTAAAGTAATACGGATAAAAAAAAAATGTAAAGTAAAGTAAGGTCGAATACATAATAAATGACTAAATATAAATATTATTTCATTTATTTTAAACACAAGAAATAATATTCTAAAATTAAAATCAAATGTCAATTGAGTGCATTGCTAAAAAACCCTCAGGAGTTTTGTTACAAAACATCACATTCTATATGGCATGTATGCATGCACATCACTTAGAGCTGAAATACACTTGACGTGTGTGTATCCATACAAGTCACATAGAGTGAAAAGCTTTATTATAAAATATTTTAGAGGTTTTTAAAGATATTCATGTCTAACTGAACATAGTTTGTTTATTCTCTATTTGCCTACGTGCATGGTGTGGTGACAAAAAATAACTCTCAAAATCAGATGCTTTGGATGCCATTTTGCTTTTCTCCCAATTTAGTATCTTCGTAAAAAAGGTACCCAAAAGGTAATCAAGATTATGCGCATGGATTTGCATATACCTCGAAACAAGTGAAGGGGAGACATGGTTGGGGTTGGGGTTGGGGTTGGGGTTGGGCGTGGGCGGGCATAGGCTTTACCTACTTCCTACTTTTGACTGTATAAATACTTTCATAAAGGTACTTTTACTAATATGAGAGTTTTTATTTTTATTTGTTTAAATTTTAATATTCAAGGATTTAGAGATTAGCTATATGGAATAATCAGCTAATATAAATAAGGGCAAAACTAACAATTAATTTCAGTGCAATCATCCATCATCATTTTGTCGTGAGTTAATTTCGCAAATGGTCTCTAACTTTTACACTTTCTATCAACTAAGTTCCCAACCTTTTTTTGAATGTCGTAAGTCCTCAATCTTTCATAATTTCACACATAAGGTTCTCTATGACATTTTTGCCCTTAATTTTTACATAAAATTTTTTAAAAAAAAAAGTAAAAATAATAAAGATAAAAAGGAAACTAAAATTTTTCCTACCTACCTAGCCAACTATTGATTATATATATATATATATATATATATATATCTTTAACATAAACAAAAATGACAAATACCTACACAATTTTTCTTCTTATAGGAAAACCATTTTTTTCTTGTCATTTCTGACAGCAGCAAAGGAATAACAATCAAAATTGTGGGTCTACTCTTTTGTTACTAGAAATAACTATTGGAATTTCTTATTTACGCTGAATTGGAATGTGAGTATATAACTAGGCTGGTATGGTGGAAAGAGATTATTTTTTTTTTTTTATTTTTTATTCAGGTAGTCATATCCAGTAGTAAAAGAGGAGACTCATAATTTTACTACTTATTTGTGGGAAAAAAATAAGGGTTCCCCCCCACCCCAAAAAAAAGAAAAAATTATGGAGGTATTTGTTATTTTTAGTCATGCAATGGATAGAGCTAGAATGGTAGCTAGCTATGTTTTTTTTTTATTATTTTACTATTTCTTAGTTTATTGTTTTTATTTAAAAAGTAAGGGTAAAATTGTCATAAAGGATGTAGCCACTACGTCGCCACTGTCAATGAAGGTCAAAGGTCAACCAAGGTCAACGGTTATAGGGTCTTGGAAATGGGCCTCCGAGAGCCTCGTCCAACTTAACGACTTAGCGACCAGATGACCAAAAGGCGTGAATATCTGTTCCAGCGACCCAAGGGACAAATCTCCCTTTCTACGCGTTGCTGGGGTTTAGGACGTCTAGCCTCTACATCTACGAGGTCATAGCTCCCCAATCTACCTCCGTGACCTATTAATCTTTTCAGCTAAACAACATCTTGAGAACCCACGTGGGAAATCTTATCACTTATGACTGATTGGACTTCAACATTAAATGTAAAGCGGTGGTTACCCATCCTAAGCATGGCTTAGGTAGCCATTAGTTAAAAGTGAAAGGTTAAATTCAGCCGATTTGACCCATATGTTATTCTTGTGGGTTCAGTATTAAATGCATGCAATCATTGTTTCCATGCAAATAGCAAGTTTACATTATAAATAGAGTGAATGAAGCCGAAAAAAGGGAGACCCAGAAAAAATTTCATTATTCTTGTCTTTGGCACATTTACTCTTTTCCATTTATTGCAAACATTCCTTGCCTTTATACATTAACTACGCAAGTCGATTCAAATACAAATTTCCTGCGAATACAAATCATGTTTGCTGAGTCAAAGGCTAAATTTAATATCAACAAATTGGCGCAGTCTGTGGGAAACTCTATTAAAAGTTGTGTAAAAAACTCCCATTGAGAGGAAATGAGTGGAAAACGTTCAGGAAGCCAAAGAATAAGAAGCAGTGATGCTAGATTGTCTCCTGGGTTTCGAAGGAACTGAAGCGTAGTCAATGCCGGTCCCTTACGACCGCTGACAACCATGGAAACTGAGGCCTCCGGCGGCAAGTGGAAGCCTTCGCTGAAGAAATGCAGCGGTTGCAGCAATGTAACCCAACGTCCCAACAGCAACCAGCAAATTCCTCCCATAAGAACTCTTCTTGGCATGCAGAAAATGCGGAAAGATCCCCAACAAGAATGAATCCTCTGAGGGATCTTGTTAGAAGAAGTTTGAGCTTCACCCCAATGTAGAACTCCGGTCAGTCAGCCTCTTATGGCAGGACTACACCGGCTCCCTCCAGAAACGCGGCTGGAAGCAGTGTGTTCACAAGTTTAGGACTTGGTCTGCAGTGGGAACTTAGACGACCTAGTCGCCTAAACCCTAGCAACCGGGCGAACACAAGCAGAAGATAAGAAGTCCAACGCCAACTCACCGTTACAGTCATGTATCAAGCTCGCCTCCAAGGACCTCTTGGAGCCAGCAACGAGTCTCTTAGCAGATCCACAAGCTGGACGAGTTGAGGAAATGACTAAACGACCTTGAACAAAAACAACTGAGGGCAAAGAGAGCTGACGACATGTGGGGAAGGCTGTCCCCTTTTAACCTCACGATTTGAGAAGCCGTTATGCCGTCCAAAATGAAACTCCCCCAGATAGGAACTTGTTGCGGTGAATCAGACCCAGTTGCTCACCTCCACTGATATGTATCTTGGATGGAGCTCTAGAGCGCAACCGGGCCTATCATGTGCAAGACCTTCGCACTTACTCTGGAAAGGAATGCGGAAACCTAGTACGGCAACTTGGCCCCAGGATCCATACACAGTTACGAGTAGCTTTCTTCTGAATTCGCATCTCAATGCATGGGGTCAAAGGCCAGAACAACTCCCAAAGAGATATTTGGGACCATCAAGCAAGGAAAGGCTGAACCACTCAAGAACTATTTAGACCACTTCAACAGGCAGGTCATGACTATGGAAAAGGTGGCAGATGAATCACTGTTGATAGCTATCAAGTCGGGCCTTTATGAGGACACCCGTTTTAGTGGGCCATGCACAGGACTCCCCAAGCACTTATAGGGAACTTCTGAGGAGAGCTGAAAAATACACTAAGTGTGGAGGAAGCCATCGAAAGGTTGTGAGGTATGAAAAGCCTCCAAAGGACGATAAAAAAGACCGAAAAATAAAAAAGACATACGGCGAAGCGAGAAGCCTCCCAACTCGGCTAAACCCTTACAAAACTTAACATTTCTATTGAACACATCTTCAACGTCCTACAGAATGACCCAATCTTGCCCAAGGCAAGGCCTATAAAGAAATCATTGAAGGATGCCAACCAGTCCAAATACTGCAAGTACCATAAGAGTGTGGGACATGACATGGACAAATGCAGACACCTCAAGCAGCAGATCGAGAAGCTAATCGAACGGAGGTACCTGAGCGAATACGTGGCAAATCACCAAGGGCAGGATCGACAAACTCGTCCCCATGCAGACCTCAATGCCCACGTCTCACGGAACCGACCTCCAGCCGAAATCCGCGTACACGTTGGCGAAAACCACGGCATGAAGGATTCCAAGAGACAAAGGCGAGGTCTCATGAGAGAAGCCCAGAATTGCTACCACCTGCTCACGGCACAACCCCCTATCTTTCGAACCAGTTCATTCTCCTTCTGTAATAAGGATGCCTACGGTGTGTTACCCTCTCACGCAGACGCCTTGGTCATCACCCTGTCAGTTTTAGGTGTTAATATCCACAAGACCTTGGTGGATAACGATATTACCGTAAACATCATCTACTGGTAAACTTTCTAGCAGATGAAAATAGACCAGAAGAGCCTGAGGCCTTGCGGGACCAGACTCCAGGGTTTTACTGGGGATTATGTAGAAGCAAAGGGTCAGATCATTCTCCTCATAGAATTAGGCGATGAGTCATGCAAAAGAAGGATAATGGCGGATTTCATCATTGTGGACGTGCCTTCAAACCACAACGCCATTCTGGGGCGCCCAATCTTGTACTAGCTCAGGCCTGCAACTTCAATCTATCACTACGTCATGAAATTCCCTACCTGCCATGGGACGACTATTGTGCGAAGCGACCAAGAGGTAGCACGAGAGTGCAATATGGATTATGCTGATGGCAAGATGCCCCGCCAAAAGTTCACACACTTAATCTCAAAATGGAAGGAATAAAGTTGAAAACCCACTGGAGCTCCTCTAGCTAGTTCAGTAAGATTGCCCCTTACTCTCTAAGAAGGGCTCAAACAACGAGAGTCGCAGAAAACCAACTTCCCAGAAAAGTGATCTCATCGACGTACGATCTAAAGCAACAACTACAAGGACTAATAGAAGGAAAGACCATGCAAAATCCTTACCTTGTCCTCAAAGGAAAAATATTCCTCCCTGGCAAGACGGTTAAAAGCACAAGGATGAATAAAAAATGCACAGGAGACAAAGAGTTGACACACCCATTAACGGTAGAACGCTTGGAACGGAAAAATGACGGATGCCGGGCGCCAACTCTGAATTTTGTATTGTCTCCAATTTTTTGTAAACTGCTAGGTCGTTCACACGCCTGTGCTAGCTCTAAATATTTCAGAGCCGCTCTTTTGACAATTAAGCGTTGATATCCCAAAATGACAAAACATTTATTTTCCTTATGAGATATCCGCCTTAGTATAAATACTAGGTAAATCTGCAACAGTCGAGTAAAAGGTTCCACAAGTAAGGTTAGAACAAGCTTCTAACCAGCAATCTAACACTCGGGTAAAAAGGTTTTACAAACAAGGTTAGAACGAGCTTTTAGCCAGCAACCTAACACTTGAGTAAAAGGTCTCATGATCAAGGCTAGAGCGAGCTTCGAACCAGCAACTTAACACTCGAGTAAAAGGTTTCGCGACTAAGGTTAGAACGAGCTTTTAACCAGCAACCTAACACTCGAGTAAAAAGTGTAGCGTCCGGGAACACTTTATATAAATAAATTTTAGTAGTAAATCGAGTCGCTCTAACCACTCAAAATTTTTAGAAGTTATATTACATCGCACTTGTCTAGCTAAACGATAAAAAACATTTATCCAAGAAAATTATTTAACTCTATCGATCATTTCGATCTAAGAGTTGACTGGAATCATATACGAAAGAAATCCAAAACTCAATAATAATTAATCCAACCTTCTTTAAGAGAAAAATAATTCGAACTTCAATATTCTTAGCCGTTGTCACAAATTTTGTACATGGGCTATTAAAACTAAAATTTAACCAATTAAGTACACAAATATTTTACATGTCAAGAATTCCTAACTGAGTCTAAGAGTCATTTTGGCCCGGCCCATTATTACACCCTAATTTAGCCTATATATATATATATATATATATATTCATCTCTTTTGTGACTATCTTGCAAGCAACGCGAGAAAGAAAAAAAAAAAAAAGAGATTTGTGTCTCTACTTCCACGCGTTCCTGCAGATTCAGCAACTCACAAACTTCTCTAAACCCAAAACTCGGTTAGTATTCCTCTTCTTGTTATTGTTTT
>CAVNYN010270619.1:0-61767 GCA_963692815.1 Nyctanthes arbor-tristis | reverse complement strand
TCTTCCGATCTTCACATTATTGGCAGAGAAGAGATGCTTTGAGGAGCTTATCAATATGTTAAATGCACAAGTTCGTGAGATGAAGTCAATGAGTAATGCCATACAAAAACTGGAAGGTAGCAAATATACTGCTTTCTGCCCTACAGAAAGTTTCACACACCACACCCCCCCCCCCAACCCCCACCCCCCCCCAAAAAAAAAAAAAACAACCTGACATGAATTCTTTATTCCTTATTGCTTAGTTTAAGTTAACTAATGCCCGTTGTGTAGACAGTTGTTAAGAATTAGCATTTAGCAGGATGCCTCAGTCTAGAACTCGTTTCTACTTTTAGTGGTTTTGCGGTCATTTGTTTTTGTTCTCTATTCTTCCTTATTGCAGATATCCTCAATATCTAGCAGGAATTTTACTTCACAACTACTCAATATCTTACATTTGACATTCCTTCAAGAAACTGTGTTCCGTCCCTTCTGATCCTTCGGTCCCTTGCAAGTTGCAACTTATAGCTGCCTTGTTTGATCCATTTCTGAAATTGAACATTCTCTCTCTTGCTAAAATCCCCGTCCCTTCCTTTTGCTTCAACTGGGGAACAAGGAAGTTTATTTTAATGCGTAATGATATAGTTCCATTTCTGCAATCTGAATAAAAAATTGACTCGAATGTGCTTGTTCGACTTCAGTTTATTAACAAAGATCGCAGGACAGGACTTCTAACAATAAAAGATCACAGAATGGCCATGTGTGAGGGACATGTATGAGTGACTCTCCATACTAGTGTCTAGAATCCCAGTCAGACCATCACCCTTGACCATTCAACTCTCGGTTTCCTACTTGTTTGCTAGTGTAATCCTTAATTTCTTTTGTACTGTCCTCTTTACATTAGTGTTTTTTTTCCACAGAACATCTCATCAATGAATTTCTGCTTAGCAATCTCTTTTCTGTTAATATCAGGACAAAGTACTAATTATGGAAGAATTCCTGTTGAAGAGCACAATGATCACGGGGTATCACAGAGGAGTTCGAGGGTAAGCTGATCGTCATCATATAATTTTCCCGTCATCATATAATTTTCCCTCCATTATTTGGTGATATTTGAAACTAAATTTTATGACTGAGGTTTCCTGCTGATTTATTCCATATTTTCATGGTTTTCCAGATACCTTATGCCAATGGCAAGATGAATGATGATCCACGTTCAGGTATATTCTTTGATCAATCGCTGGTTCTCTATGTTCGTGATTTACTTGTTTATTAATGTCTAAGAGATCCCAAATGTATTTAATCAGTGCGATCTTTGTCACCGCCTGCTCCTCCGGAACCTTCTGTTGCTCCTCACCCGAAATCATATATGGAGGTACCTGTTTCACTCCCAGTTGCTAGCTGAAGTTCTCTAGATACGAAGATATATGCGTTCATGATCTTTAATTTTCCGTAACACTAGAACCATTTTACAGATTATGTCTATGGTTCAAAGAGGGGAGAAGCCATCCAACATCAGAGTTAGTCAACTCCAAAATCAGTAGTTTGACACCTCTTGGTTTTAGTTATTATATATATTACGTATTGAAGTGATCGATTATCTGTATATCTGTTGTCTCAGGAAGATCGGTGATTCACCTCCAAATCCCAATCAACCAGTACCAAATCCTCGTGTAGCACCAAGGCCTAAGGTTCTTATGTCTTGTTTTTCCTGTTTTTTCCCTCTAATTCTTTGTGCCTGTTGGCAATTATTTCTGAACGTTGCTGTAGCCCGCCCCCTAAAACCTGCCCCAGAACTCCTGAAGTATATTTATAAAAGAAAATAATAGTCTGATTAATATCTTGACCTGGACTTGTGAATAAGTAAAAAAAAAAGGTTTAACTTCTTACAAATTTGTTCAATTTGTCTCGTTGGTTAATAAATGGTGTGATAAAGTGTCTGAATCCTGAGACTTGCCTTTGGATATCTACTAAAAAGGTTTCTTTGGTGAGAAATTGCCAAATCGACGGCTATTTATTAACAGTGCCCTTCCCTGTCATATAAACAGCCTTGGGAAGTTGGTCAAGCTCCAAACAGCTCAAGCAGTGTTCTCCTGTCACAAGGAAGCGGTGATGCCTTATATCCTGAGTTCCGAGATGATCAGTCAATTGCAAACAATACTGTACCTTGGCGGGAACAGAGAAATGTCCGAAGTACTGAACTTGAAGCTAGCGACGGATCCTCCAACATAGTTAGTAGTGAACGACCAGTTCAGCAGGCATGGGTTCCTCCCCAGCCACCGCCTGTTGCTATGCAAGAGGCAGCAGCTGCCATTCGTCAGCCAAAGAAGACACCATATTTGAATGAAAAATTGACTGATGACCAATTGCTGGCTCGTTCTTCTGGTGTAACCGATGAGTTGCAAAGGATCACTAAAATCTCTGAATCAAGTGGTGTGGTGGATGCCAATGGAGGAAGTTCTGGGCTTAACACGGGTGAGGTTCAAAGAGAAGAAGACAACTCATATCTTGAGACATAATTAACGGAGGAGGATTCTATACCTCGGTTACTTGTGTACTTACATGATAACAAATTAAAAAAATAATAATAGCAGAGGACATGAATTCTGCATCTCGTCTTATACATGTTCTTTACTTCAAATCATATGTCTATCTGTACATTTGGATTTGTCTGCCAAGATCCAACACAATATGGAGTTGATCCACAAGTAATTTCAGTTTATATATTTTGGTAAAAATAAGTTGATTATGTAACCTGACTGCTGTCTTCGTGATTCACTTCTGCTTGTTTTGGCTATTCCTGCAGAAAAATACAGAATTGAATTATGTGTTTCATTTCTATCATGCACCAATCGTCTTCGCATCACGAGTACATTAGATGTGTAAAGTGGTCTGCTGAGTGCTGTTGTTACTTGTAAGCATTCTCAAAACAGATTAGTGGTAATTAATCTTCTAGTAGTGAAGGTGCTGACTGAGACTAGCATTTGCAATCTAACACCTTGAATGAGGATGCATATTCACTTTGGTCTGCCATTTTGGTGCATATATCTAATATCAACATACCCATTTCCATTGCCTTTGCCTTAATCCCAAAGGAGTGGAATTGACATGGAAAATTGATTGATAAATGAAATAAAAACTAGAACCAGTTTAACCTGAAAGAGTGACATGGATAATTCTTCTATCCAATCAAGGTCCACTTTTCTTTTTTTTTTTTTTTTAAAAAACAACTTTTACAGAGTAAAAAGTAAAAGAATATTTACATAAAAAGGAACTTACAACAACGTGTCAAATTTAAGAAAAGAAAAGAAATGAAATTAATAAATTAATGGGTTCTTATTCACCATTTCATTTCAATTTAGCCCCTGTCAATTTCTAATTTGAAATAGAACGAGAACCTCTTAAAATGAATTGCGAAAATTTGTGTAGCATATGGATCCTACAAGATATGTAAATGTGATTGTTCAACAAAATTCAATTTTAAAATAGGATGTGTGCTCATAGTGTTTCTAATGTAACAATATGTACAATAGGAGATACATAGACACACTCTCATATCATGCAACGTTGTATTGGAGATGCTTAAACAGGGGTTAAAATTAAAGTTTCAATGATTTCATTTGGTACAAGCAACCAAATTTCATTTAGTGAACAACAAATATTTTAACTTATCACTAAGCTTATTAGAAATGTGCTACACTTAAATAAAAAAAAAAAAAAAACGTATACAATTTCCTTACAAAATACACCTGACAGTATTCTTTTTCCTCACATAACACACCACTTAAAAATCAATTATCATGATGATGCCACTCTTTTTTTTTTAAACGGGAACACAACACACACACACAAAGATTAATTAACTATAAAACTAAAGAGATATCGATTATTTTGTTAAAGTATATTTACAAAACAATTACCTAAAAGGGGGGGGGGGACTCTCTTTGTTTCATATATTTAGTCATGTTTGAGTTTTCATAAGAATTAAAAATTATATCGGAACGGTATGCATTTTATAAAATGTGTTTTTAATTTGACCTTATTTGATAATAATAACTAGAACTTAAAATTGATATAATTCGAACAAGTGCTATAATTATTAGATGCTCACATTTCAAATGAATGATAGATTTAAATCATACTAACACCTCCCCTATCTCCCCTTTCATAAAAATAAAAAAAGAATTTTAAAATAACATAAACTAATTTAATTTTTTGAAATAACATAAATTAATTTCTGAGACTTTTGAAAAAGAAAAACAAGCTTTAGACTCCCAATGTTGGGACTTGGGAGTAATCAACATGTAAATGTTAGCATTATTTATTTAATTTAATTACCTGAAATCATTAAAAGGGCTTAAGATTTCTACCAATCGGTTTACAATAGCAAAAAAGCCCACCACGTCCACGCCGGCATGCGGTCGGCTTTCCTGGTTCCCGGCTTCACCGGCGTTTCTCCAGGCCTTACAGTTTTCCCATTGTCATGTTTCCTCCCGCCGTTGCTCGGAGTGAAAAAAGTGTCCTTCCTGCCGCCACTGTTACTCCTGTATAAAAGTTCCCTAAACTTCCCCCATGCAGAGGAGCCAATGGAACTGCTCTTTTTACATTTAGAGTGCCTCTCCGATACCACCGCCGCTTTTGGCTTCCACACGCAGTACGTGTCCGGTGGCAAGTTGTCTAGATCATCGGTCTCAGACGAGGATCTTGACGACGTCGTTCCTCTTTCCTCAATAAAAAGTTTCCTCAACGGAACTCTAATTTTTGGAGCACTCACAGAATTTCTATCCTCAAATTCGACATTTCCGAACAGTAAATCCCTATTAAACAAGGGGAAGAAGGTGCGAATCCGACCATCGTTGAAGATTTCGTCAGCTGAGATCAGAGAGGAAAATTCAGTCGCCTTTGCAGCAAACACGAACTCAAATTCTTCTTCTTCATTTTTAGCCTCTTTTTCTACACTTTCGGAATCTGCTTCTTCTTCTCCTTTTTGTTCAAGTCTTACTTTCGATGAATTCTCTTTGATTCCGAAACAAATTTCATCATAAAATGCCTCAGAGTTATTCTCTCCTTTGAATTCCTTCACAACTCGAGCCGCGATTTCTGGAAGGTTACAGTTAGAGTAGCTGTTGAAGCTCGGCGAGAGCCGCATTTCTGGTAACTCCATGTCTGGACCCGTACGCATGCTTAAACCAAATCCTGCCGAAACTGCTTATTCAATTCCAAATTGCCTTCTGAACTGTATAGAAAGAAAACGCTCACCGAAGTAGGAACCTGCAGGCTGCAATCAAATAATCTCTGTGTCACCTGGGGATTTTTAGGCCAATTGCCCAACTTCACTGGCACATTATATAAAAAATCTCACTCAATCAATCCACAGTTGAAGTATTACTAGGAAAGATAAACTCCACTTTTACGGCAACTAATTTTTTACCTTTTACAATCAGAAGACTTTGAAGGTGTTGGACGGACCAATTTTTCTCAAACTCACTCTATACAAAGATAGGGAAAACAGTTCACGTAACTGCTTTGTTAATTCTTTTACTTTGTTAATCAAACTTGAACATAAAGTTGTCCTCCTATAAAATTTACAATTCAGGCTCTTTTTACTTTGAATTAAAATCAACAACCCAACAGGACGCTCTTCCGATCTCCAGATTCCGCCCAAGGGTAGGGTGTGAGCGGTTGAGGAGATAGAGAGGAATTTGAAAATGAAAGCGAAAAAGAGAGAGATGAATCGGAGAAAAGCAGGAAAAATCACTTGGAAAAGAAAAGCAAACGCGGGAGGGCTGGAAATGGTAGATCGGAAGAGCAGGGGGGGAGTGCAGTTTGGATAGTGGTGGGGTCCTCCGGCAGATGGACGATATTTGTATGAACACTTGTACAAAAATTTATAGAAACTGATAAAAATCTGTGTTTCCACACAGTCACGTCACTCGGAAAATGGGTATTTGGCGTAAAGGACCTTAACGTTTGATGTTATTGTGCAAAAAGACCTTATCGTTTTCACTTTAACAAATTAGACTTCAACCTATAACTATTTATACAGAAAAGGACCCTATCATTTTTGTCTTGGCAAATTAAACCCTAACCTATCATTATCTATGCAGCAAAGGACCCTCCGTCTCTTTTAGTCAAAACTCTTGTTAACTCGTGCATATTCTTTCACACCCAGTAGCTTTACAATGATATTTATATCTTTTAAAAATTACAATATGTTTTTTCTGCCTCTTATAATAGTATATCTAATTATTATTGTTATTATTTATTATTATAATTATCATATTTTGATATATTAAAATTCAGTGTTGATTTACCATTAGATATTTATTCGTATTAGGAAATGATATGACGTGTGAAATAGTACATATTTAACACACTACATAAACATCTAGCGGCATATGTGAGGTTCATTTATGTTAATTTTTATAAATCATGGGGTTCAAATATGAAAATGATATATTATCAGACGTTTATGTGGTGTGTTAGATATGTACTATCTGATACGCCATATATCCTAATACGGTTAAATATCTAACGGTAAATCAGCACTGAGTTTTAATATATCAAAAGATGATAATGATAATAATAAATAACAACAATAATAATTAGATATGCTATTATAAGAGACGGAAAAAACATATTGCAATTTTTAAAAAGATATAAATATTATTGTCAAGATACTAAATGTGGAAGAATATGTACGAGTTAACGGGAGTTTCGACTAAAAGAGACGGAGGGTCCTTTGCTGCGTGAATAGTAATATGTTATGGTCTAATTTGCCAAGACAAAAACGATAGGGTCCTTTTCCGCATGAACGGTGATAGTTTGATGTCTAATTTGTCAAAGTGAAAACGATATGGTCCTTTTACACAATAACCTCAAACGTTAGGGTCATTTTACGCCATTTACCCCTCGGAAAATCAGCCTCCACAATTGTGCTGTACAATTTTTATAGTCTAGCTATATAAATAAAGTTGAGTATTTTATCGTGTTTGGTCTCTAAACATATCCACATAACAATATCTCATTGAAAATTAGGCTCTTTAAGAAACCCAAGAAATTTCCCAGAAGTTTATGTAAAATATTTTTACAAATTTTATGTAAAATATGTTTACAAACTGTGTGTTCATATGGATTTTTCCTATAATTTCTATGGACTTTTGTGTCTTGAGAGAATCCAATGGTATCGTGCAAAGAAAAGGATCTACTCCCTCTATCCTCCACCAAAAAAAAAAAAAGTCAATTATTCTTTTTTCATCAGTCTTAAATTATAGTTTTCCTTTGGGTAATTTTCACTTTAGGCTCTCAATCTTTCAATTTTATATTAATTTTGTCATCATTCTTTTTTTAGGTCTATTGAGTCCCCTACTTTTTATTTGTTATCGTATTACGTCTCTAACGTTACTTTTCGTCCTCAACCTTCCAATTTTCACCATTAACCCTTATCAAAATGACTATTATACCCTTATTTCTTTATTTCCACTATAAGTCCTCAACTCTTCAATTTCTATACAATTATGTCTTCATCAAGTTTTTAATGCGTGGAAGCCCAACTTTTTATTTTTGTCGTGTTATATCCCCATTAATACTTTTCATATTAACATTTTAATTCTTATTGTTAATATCGATCAAAATTTTCATAATATCATTAATTATTTAAATAAAAATAACGAACAATATAAAATAAGAAATTCACACACTCTAATCTGCTCTGACACAACCCAATGACAACGGTCAGAAATAATAATAATAGAAAAACTTGATCTGTAATAGTCTCGACGAATATCAAAGATAGTTGTTGATCTAAATATCACCGTGGCGAATTAGATCCGATTTTTTGACTATCGTAGATCACGTGACGAATATGGATTGGTTAGATCGGCCCCAAAATTGATTTTTAATTTCTAAAAAATAAACATAACTCTAATACTTTAATTCTAATTTAATTTTTTGTCCCTTTTTTTGATCTTCACTCTATTTGCCCCCAGTTTATTATCAATCTCAATCCAATACGATCTACCAATTGTGAATCTATAAAAAAATTAGAATTAGTGTATTAGGATTCAGTTTCATTTTAGTAAATTGAAAATAATTTTTTTTGAAGATCCACGTTGATCTATATCCACTACGTGATATGTGTTCATGCTTTGCTATGCTGACTCTCGGATGGAAAATTTTTTTTTTACGTGGATTTGATATTCATCAAGTTTTGTGTAGATGGGGTTTTTTTTATCACTACATGTTAAGATTGGTAGAGCATTTATTTTATATTATTCTTTTTTATTTTTATTTAAATAATTAAAGGTAAAATAGTAATTTTAATTAGAATTAACATTAGTAATTAAAAAGTTGAGAACATAAGTGTTATATCCCCATTAAAAATTTTCATACTAACATTTTAACTCTTACAATTAATATCTATTAAAATTTTCATTATATCATTAATTATTTAAATAAAAATAAATAACAACATAAAATAAGAAATCCACACACTCTAACCCGCTTCAACACAACTCAATGAAAATTTTAATAGATATTAACAATAAGAATTAAAATGTTAGTATGAAAATTCTTAATGAGGTTATAACATGACAAAAAATAAAAAATTGGGCTTCTACGAGCTTAAAAATAATGAAGACAAAATTCTATAGAAATTGAAAGATTGGTGACATACAGTGGAAATAAAAAATCAAGGGTATAATAGTCATTTTGATAGGGGTTAATGGTGAAAATTGAAACATTAAGGATAAAAATTGACATCGAGGACGTAATACGATAATAAATGAAAGGTTGGCGACTTAATAGGCCTCAAAGAAAGAATAAAGACAAAATTGATACAAATTTGAAAGGTTGAGAACCTAGAGTGTTTTCTTTTCTTAGTTAATTCCTTAATTTTCCTATATGTCTATATTAATATATACTGTCGTTATTAGCGAATATATTACAAAACAATAATTAAATAAAAGAATGGGCATGTAAGAAAAATTGTTCTTACATATTAATTTTTTAACAACATTTATTGAATTTTTTTCTTTTAAATATTGTAGACAAAAAGGAGACTATTTGTACAAGACGGGGGAGTACTAGCGAAAACCTTGCACGAACATCTCGTGTGAACGCATTACTATGTGTGACTGCTGGTTATCAATTGTGTTAAGCAGGTGTTCATGCCCATTGCTAAAAATAAAATACACGCTTTGAATGCATTATTATGTATGAGTATTCACTGTCACTTGTGTTATGCATGTGTTCATGCCCATTGTTAAAAATAAATACATGCTTTGAATATATTATTATGTGAGTATCAATTGTGTTATGCAGGTGTTCACGCCCATTGCTAAAAATAAAATACATGCTTTGAATGCATTATTATTTGTAATTACTGACTGTCAGATGTGATATGCAAGTGTTCATGCTCATTACTAAAAATAAAATACATGCTTCGTCCACGTAGCCATAAACACATAACAGATGATCTGTGAACGTCGCACAAATATTTTTAGCAATTAATTAATTATTGCAAGTTGTTAATTCATTGTCTAACTCAATGAGTGAAATTTTAGAATTTTTGGCATCCTACATCTAAAATTGTATTAATAAATTTTTAGGATGCAACTCCCCCCAATCACTAATAAGTATGGTGTCAACAAAATAAATAATAACTATAAAACGAAGAACCAAAACTGGGGGCATTCCGAGAATGAACTCGGGACCTCTCGCACCCAAAGCGAGAATCATACCACTAGACCAAATGCCCGGGTGGGTGAATTAGACTTTTCAAAAATTTATGATGGAAAACTATTAAAACATTAGCAAAGTAACAAAAGGAAGATGGACTAATTCAAAACCCTAGCGCCGCTGCTCCCCTTATATGTACTCGCACCCCGACGAACAAAAGAATCAAGAAAGGCACACACTCTACCTACAGTCTGTAAAATTACTGAGTTTCATTCTAGCACAGATTATTTGTATCATATTCTTGTTTGAGTTTTTCTCCCAATTAAATCAGGGTTTTGCCACAATAGCATCGGCAAGAAGATTCGTGTATGGTGGGTTATCATTTTGCACATTGGTAACGTCTTTGGATTTCTTGACGTTTAATTTCGAGATTTGATTTACCCTGATTTTGTTGAGTTATGAGGAAAAGCATTTTTCATATAGATACTTGTCTCGTCAAGTTCCAATCTTCTTTACTTATGTTCTTTTTGCTGTATATGTTGATAAATCACGCTACATTACTGAGGAATTCACGTTGATTGCGTGTGTTTTCCTTGTGTTGGATAAACTCTCTCGATTTTTCCAAGTATTTTTCAGTTTTGGCAGATTTTGCCTATTGGTGTATCATTGATACTGTTTTTCTTTTCCCTTTTACGTCGTCTGGTATTTTCAAGTTGGGTATTGCGCTAATCCAATTCCATTAAATGAAACGAGGAGTTTATTTTTCATTTTCTCCCGTTTCAGGCCTGCGGACACATAGATGGCAGTTTCATATCCTAATTGCGTTCAACTTCCCAAAATCTCCCCTCAATCCCGAACGTTTTACTCTTCCTCCCGGCTCAGTTACCGGGTGACCCCCGTATATGCTTGTCTTAAAAGTCCAGATCAAGATTTGGGCATAGGAGCCAAGGTACATTCACTAATTTATAAACATTATATAACATTTCAATTGGCATTTCATGTTGCTTCTACAGTCTGAGAACTTGAATTGTCGTTGCATCTTTTGTTTCACATTTCCTCTAAGGTTGTATATATTATATCAGTATATTTGTTCATGGTGAAATATATATTTACCCAGGAGAAATCACCAAAAAAAAAAAAAAATTCAATTTAAATTCTTGGGAAGCTGGAAGAATTTAGACCTCATCACATTATTATATACACATGATTTGGCAGTGTCTGTTCTTTCTAACGTGGATGATGAATATATTGAATCTTGTAGAAAATTTTAGCAGACTGTTAATATTGTCTTCTTGTGCTTAATAGTTGTATTAATTAGAGTATATTCTTGTAGCTGTTGTACCTGTGTAGTTGTGTTAGCCTGGGCATCTTTTCCAGTTGATATTAGATGATTTCAGTATCTTCGGTTGTGAATATGCAAGAATGGAGCAGACTAGTTATAAACTTCTTATTCGATTTTGCCTGCATGTAGGAATTAGGATTAGGTCCATCTACTTATTATGTTATAGATATCTTCTATTCCTTCATTTCATATCTTATATCCTGAAATACCAGACATTAGTCAGGTGTTTACCACCTCCTATGGTTGATGCTGTTACATGTCTGGGAAAGAAAAGACAGAGAAGAACAGATGACTGATGGGTTTCTATTGGTCATTTTGGTTTCTCTTGAAGGTGTCCATAGTCCCTCAATAATTTTGTCTAATTATCTGAGCTACATCTGGACCCCACATTGCCGTTTACCTTGTGATAAAGCAAGTAGCCTCCTGGAAAGGGTTCTCTTTTGCTGGTGGGTTTAATATCTTTTTCTATTGACATTTGACAATTTTTCATATGATCATAGCTGGTTCTGTGGCACGACTGTAGATTAAGGAGGTGGATGGTAGAGAATTTTCATGTGTGTAATAAAGCTAAACACACTATGGCTTGACGCCATAGTTGTGTTTTCCAGATTTGGGTCTAGTAGCATGTATAAGCCACCTCTATAGGGTAATCTTTGGTTGTTGTCCTTGTGACATTGTGGAAGTCTCTGGAAATCTAATTAGGTTTCTTCAACTGTTTGGAACCATTGTTACTTTCCCACAGCAACTTGATGGCAAGTTGCTTGATTTCTGATGCCATCGCAAATTTTAGGGACCATCTTGTTTATTACTCATGCTTCTATTTACCTATTTTATCTTGCTCTTCATCAGAAATTTCAGACAGGCAGGTGTCACCTCAGTCATGTTTGTGGGGACCGTTGAATGTCTGGAACAGAAAAGAAAGTGTTCATCGTTGCCACTAGTCAATTTTAATGATGAAGTGAGCTACATCTGAACACCACATATTGTGAAATGAGACTTAAACTTTGTAGTTTCCACACAAGTCTATTTTCAATGATTGAAGCAGTTACTTAAGAACCATATTTCTTGGTATGAAATATAGCTTGAGGGAAAAAAATGGTTATATAAGTAGAGCGCTAATTGTCTAGTTTCAGAAATAGGCAATTGTCATTGCAGTCACGATTGCAGTGTACATTGAATGTCTGGCACAGGAAATCATTGTCGCCGCTAGTTAAATGTTGATGATCAGATGAGCTACATCTGGACACCATATTTTATAAATACAGATATACTTGGCTGGAAAAGAAGAAGATTAAATTGTAGTCATAACCATTCATTTAGGAAATGACTAGTAAAAACTTGTTAAAGAGCTTTTCTTTCTTTTAGATCTTTGATTGTTTCATTTTCAATGATCCTTATGGACATTTTCCTTCTCTTTTCTTTTTATTTTTATCAGTGGGTACATTTTGAAATGTCCATCCATTTCTTGCTGAGCTGTGAATAGCTGTTTGGTTAGTGAGAATCTTATAGGACGCATGCTAGCCAGCTTAATAATCTTTTATGATTTCTAATTATTGATTCAAATGGCAGTTAAACACTGACTAAATCACATGCCAGTGCTCTTGTGATGATATTATATTTATCCTGTATGGCGTTCTGGATCAATTGAAAAACATTGTACCAGATTCCTGCACAAACATATTTCTTAGTTGTATAAAATACTTTTTATAACTTTTTGCTTCTTTCTTGTTGTCCTCATTTTCATCTGACAAGATTAATATAGGTCGATCCATTGTTAGATAGTGTCAAATGGGACGACAAAGGTTTGGCAGTGGCAATAGCTCAAAATGTTGACACGGGAGCCGTCTTGATGCAAGGGTTTGTCAATAGGGAGGCACTTTTAACTACTATATCATCTCGGAAGGCAACATTTTATAGCAGGTCAAGATCAGCTTTGTGGACAAAGGGGGAGACATCGAATAATTTCATAAACGTTACTGATATCTTTCTAGATTGTGATCGTGATTCTGTGAGTATCAAGGAAATGTCCTTATACTAATGTCCAGGGACTTTCTATTATGTGAGATGACAGTTTGAGCTATTTGTCAGATAATTTATCTTGGGAAGCCTGATGGACCTACTTGCCACACCGGTTCTGAGACTTGCTATTACAACTCAGTATACAGTTTCCTAAATAATCCAGAGGTAACACATTTGCTTTCTTCCAACTTTATTATTAATTGTTCCTTTAATATTGACCTTCTTGAAATTCCCTTCGTTATTTATTTATTTTACCTCAACTGAATATAAGTTGATCTGTTATTTGTATTGCGACTCTTATTGGTAGGTTGATGGAAATGAACTTGCATCGACAACTTTATACTCGCTAGAATCTACAATACACCAACGGAAGGAGGAAACATCAGGATCCTCAAATGGCAAACCCTCTTGGACTAAACGCCTGTTGCTTGATGATCAATTATTATGCTCGAAAATAAGGTACCTTTTATCTTTGATTTCTTAAACCCATGAAAAACAAATGGATTTGTTGATTACTTATTGTACTTTGAATCTGCTTCATGTTTTGTACAAGATGTCAAATATGTATCTTTAATTAAAAAGTTATAATAATGTAGCAGCAGAGAATACTTCTTAATGCCAGTTATTAACAGGGAGGAAGCTGATGAGTTGTGTCGAACCCTAGAGGAAAATGAGGACCAATCAAGAACTGCTTCAGAAATGGCAGACTTGCTTTATCATTCCATGGTTTTATTGGCTCGCAAGGATGTGAAAGTTGAAGAGGTTCTTCAAGTCCTCAGATTAAGATTTGTAAAATCCGGCATTGAAGAAAAGCAAAGTAGGAAATCATAGGTGAGTATTCCAATCATATTAGAATTAATATTTTGCTCAAATATCTTGTGTCTCGCTACTCAAATCAATTTGTTGTAGCATGTTTAGTGAAGTAGATTGTGCAGTAGTGATTAAACTGTAAATCGAGAGCCAGATTTGATGTAATATTTCTCGCAGATTTGTTAATTAAACATAAACATGGCTACAAATGTTTCTACCATCGCAATCACTGGCTTCTAATAATTATTATGTTATGTACTTGTTATTATTTTAAAAACTAGTGTTATTGATTTTTGGAAGATAAAATAATATGATAATTGCTTATGCCATTTCATCATTAAATTAAAAGATTATTTAAGCATGTACCAGAACAATATTGTTTATGATACTAATGTAAAGTCATTATTTTGTGATTTATGATTGTTTTCTTCCAATCTTTGTACCTAACTTAGACACTAAACCAAAAGCCAAAGCCCGGGCTTGTTTATGAATTGTTTTCTCCCACTCGTCGTCCTATGAACCAAATGGACGAATGTTAGAAGGTTGAAACCCTTTTATTACATGTTTTTCTTCCATTGCTTATATGACATCAATTCCTAGTTGGAGAGCATGTCTGCTATTATAAACGATCACAAGCGAAACTGGTATTTGTTTAATCAGAAGTATAATAATAATATAATAAGTTTTACTTATTTGAACAAATTGCATGTAACAAGCATGAAGACGTGAATTTGATCAAGTATTAAACATGTGTTATTATGGTGGCACTAGGCAGATTGTGTAATTTAATTATATGTTAATATTGTTAATTGTGTTATTTGTGGGAGCGGTGACGTGCTTAATAATAACTTAAAATTAACAGTTGATGTTAATTAACAGTTGATGTTATGTCACTGTTGTCATTATTATGGCGCAGACATTTGATCCCTACGGCCTAATAAATTCTTATATAATTGGCTACGTATAATAACCACCGTAACATACATAGTCTGTCAAACAAAAAAATTATGAGTAATATTATTTAGCACTACTAGTGCTTAGTACTATATTAAAGTGGCACTAAATGATAAGTTGAATTAAGTGGATAATTTATTTATTTATTTAATTTCACTCATCATTTAATGACACATTAGATGTCATATAGATTGGTGTTACATAACATTATTTCTAAATTATTATGTTGATATATATGAATTCAATTTAAACTGAATTCCGTCGCTTTGTGACAATCGGTAATATACTATTTTGAAATATTAAGCTAACTAAGATCGACCTTCAGACTTCAGTGATGCAAATATCATTTTTCTCTAATCAAATGAAACACTTTTAAAATTCGATTTTTTGTAATAAACTTTTTTGTGGTAAGATGATTTTCCAGTTTAGTTTGGTATATGAAATGATATCGATTAAAGAAGTGAATAATTTATTTTTAGCTATTCTTGTTTCCTCCTATAACAAAGTTTGACATGTAAACATCTGGAATTCAAATTCCATATTCATCATCCAATTGCAGAAATTGTAACAACCTAGAGTTCGTTAAAGAGAGAGTATTAGTATTTATCAAAGCAATTATTTTAACAAGCAATTGTATTGTATTAAGTAAAGCGGAAGATACGCAGATGCAGTGTATCATAAATTATGTAGTTCCATAGTTTATAAAACCTAACTAATTTTCATGTGCATGGATTGGTTGGAAGACGGCACTTGACTTTTCTTCTTTTACTTCTTTCTCCCCCCCCCCTGAGGAAATTAAAGAAAGAAATGAGAAGATGCAAATGCCAACAACAAAGTTTTCGTGTTGTATTTGTTTGTCGAGTGGTCTGATTTTAATTATGTTCATTTCACATAGATTGCATGCTGTCATAGAAAAACTTATATTATCAATGATGGTCCCCGACTTTCTTTAATCTTGTTGTTTCCAGTTGTTAACTTTCTATGAGTTAGTCCAGTTTTCATAAACATTCTTACTGGATTACTATTACTTTTGCGAACACATCACACATTCTACTATTCTAGTTCTAGTTTCATTAAAGATCATCGGCCTTTACTAATTTTGACATTATATATTTATTATATTCTCAACACTTTTTTTTTTTTGTTGATCCTCCAAGTTAAATAGCCAAAGTCAATCAGTGGAACAATTTATTCCATGATATTCATAAAACTTAGTTTAAAAAGACTAAAAAGGTTAAAAGAAAATATGTAAGTATATAACTGGGAAATAAAGGGGAAGAAAATAACTATGGAAAAATTAAGTTTTACTTTCTTTTAAAAATGTCGAAAAAGTGTTGAGATAAAACTTCAAACTTTTTCATTTTTTCCCTCTTTACTACAAAACTTTTTCAAGTCTAAACAAGTACACAAGCAAAATCAAGAATTTAGAAAAACACTGATTAAAATTCTCCTACAAAAACAAAAAAAGAATAATAATAATAATATTTATAAAAAAAGGATGATAACATCATCGTGCAACTTTATTAATGCTTTCCAAGATAAAGTAATGGAGCCGTTAACCGTCTATTGTCTTGTGACCATCAATGTATTTATTTCCTTAGTTTAAAATCTAAAATAGTTGGAACACCTATTTTAATATACAATTTTATTTACATGGGTACAGTGCTCACATTTTAATGTGAATGCTTCACATTTACCATGCCCAGATGAATATAGGACCTTTCAAAAATCATTTTATTCAAATGGGTACAATACTTACACCATAATATACTCACAAGTTTTTGTGGGTTTGAACTATGAAGATTGATTTGAGTCAACTCATGCTTATGATCAAAAGTATACTTATATAAGAAATGAAAGTATAGTTATTCATATCTTGAAACTCATAATATCACAAAGATATATTGGATTTCATTAGAGTAATTTTACTTTATAATTCGTAATTATAAGTTAAAATTAAATAAATACAAGAGGAAGTATTCACTAAATATGTTACAAACAAATACCTTTGTTAGCTGGCTTATTGGAACAATTTTGGTAAGCCTGTCTCAACCGATCAATCCAAAACCAATGAATGAACCTCTAGTTAACATTATGAATTAGAAAGTTGCCCACAATAAAAACAAAATTCTGGCACTTCAATAATACTGTACTCTGATTTATTAGTAAAATTAAGAACATGCGTGATGAGACTCAATTGATTTATTGAATTGGAACCTTTGTACAGAAATGAGTGTTATTGATTGGTCATGTGTATCATAATTTTTTTTCCAGTCAAACTCAAATTATTGTTAAAATGTGGTATTTGTACACCTGAAAGTTTTAAATTCACGAAGATGCTTGAGAGAATATTCATTTGACATTGACCTAGCTAGCGAAAAAAACAAAACCAATTCGTTTCGAGAAGTGGCTGGCTATCACCTTTAACTTTTGAGTTTCAATTACAACGTCTAAGGACTCTTCTATTTGCTTAATAATCAATTTAATTAAGAAAAAAATTAAATTGACTATGATCCTCTCTCCAAAAAAATAGATATTTATATGTTTTTCTCTTCAAATTAGATGCATGTTTAACTCGGAAGTAAATGATTATGAGGATTTATAAAATATTGTTGACTAAATTTCCATTTTCAATTGGTTTATTATAATAATAGTTGTTATTCTATTTTCAAAGCATGCGTGACATCGGGGAAGGTCCACCCCTCCACAAGTTGAACTATATTTAAAAAAATAAAATAAAAAAAAAGAAAGTGAAAAAAGACATAAAAGTAAAATAGAAAAATATGATAATAATAAGGTTAATTAGCGCTATCTAGCCCTACATTTCACATTATTAGGCGATATAACCTCAACATTTGAAACTTGGTGATTCTAATCTCAAATCCCACTTTTTTTGCTCAATCTAACATTTTTAATTTAAAAAGACTATAATACCATTAAATTTTAATTGAACATAAAATTAATAAATAAGAAATAGATAAAAAAAATTAAAAACATATCTTGGTTATGTAAGAAAATCAATTAATGAGAATCTAGAGATGACTGTGGGTTGTATTAGTTCACTCCATGGTCTGCTTAAACAGCATGGGGTGGACCGAATCGATATGCAATAGGGTGATGTGAGATCGAATTTTTTATCCCTCTATTGATCTATTCATTATGTTAATTTTTTTCATTTTTAAATTGTTTTCTCATTTATTTTATATTTTTATTACTTTTAATTAAAAAATCATTGCGGCAATCACTTTTGATCTATCACGCTCCGCAAGATTGCAGATCATAAAAATGCTTCTCTTTTAGGCGTGTTTGTGTTAAGTTCACTGAAACAATATCAATACATATCCAATGTAATGATAACAAAAAATGCTTGATTTTCTGTGAACTCGATAGGGACCCGCAAGAATAGAGAAGTATCTTTATGATCCGCAATATGACAGAGTATGACAGACTAAAAGTGCCTGTTTTGATCCATCCGCAATAACTATTTAATTAAAGTAATAAAAATGTATTATTAAATGACAAAAAATATTAATCACTAGACCGATAGACCAATTGAAAATTTGAGCCGTATTGCCTGACTAACACATCGATTCGGTCTACTTCACATGCTTTAGGCAGATTGTGAAGCAAATCAATCAAACACACATCCCTCAATTCTCATTGATTGATTTTTTTTTTTAAAAGATAACCAAGATAAATTTTTTTAATTATTTATCTATTTCTTAATTTATGATTTTTAGTACAATTAAAATTTAAGGGTATTATTAGTTAAAAAGATTATATTATACCAAAAGGGTGAGATTTGAGGTTAGAATTACAAATTTCAAAGGCTAGAGTTAGATTGCATACTAATGTGATAGATTATGGTCAGATAGCGCCAATTAGCCTAATAACAACCCCTAATAATTATGCATATTATTCTATTAATTTAATTTAATTTAATGAGAATAGAAATCCAATTATTCTTAATAAATTGACACAAAGTTATTGCTGTATCATAATTCATAGGTCGCACGCTAGTAAATTATTAGACAATGCCAACTTCCATTTTTAAGAAGTTTTCCGAATTGTTAAAACTTTGAAGATAACTATCTTACTAACACATTATATAAAAGTATCGCTACTATAAACAAAAATTTTCTTTTATATGCATGATTATTGGTTATTAAATTATTATTATGCATGTGTGCATGTGTGGTACCCTTCCCCGTTACAACCACCCTACCCCATTAGTGAAATTTAACTTAAGTGGGTATCACATATATACAGAAATATAATAATATCGTGGAGACAAAATAAAATCTTTCCTACCCTAATTTCTCATTTTATCAATCAATATAACTTCAAAGGTGACAGGCGATGAGACCTAGAAGCTTAGGACAACAAAGCCAACTAGTAAATTATCATAACAATCCAAGTAATGAATTTCGTCAAGTTTCCATGAACTTATTATGAATAGAAATATTTCAGCATTGAAGTCTAACTAATAATAATGGTCATAATGATTCATTAACCAGACTCTGCTCGATATATGTCATGCTACGTGTATCTTATTGGGTCAATTGAACCTTGAAACCCGCTTGCCCTGGCCGGCGTCTCTCTGACCCATTGTATCTTTATGTTATCATAGCATGTAGCATGTCCACGAGTCAGAACACGGCTACAATTTGCACATTTACAGACATTTTTATTGAATTTTAACTTGTATCCCTGAATCTGTGATTAACCTCTTCAATTATTTTTGTTTTGTAAAGTTTCTGAGATGGCCGCGGAAAAGAGTTATTTAATGCTTACTCACCAATCCAACATCTCATTCACGCCGGTCATACCACGTTGTGCACAGGTTGTTTCTTGCCCAACAAATCCCTCTTCAGTTCTCTCTCTCCCTCTCTTGCATTTAATATTGAGAAAAATTTCTGTTTCTTTGAAACAACTTCTGCTCTTAGCTCTTGTAAGATTTGCGGAATATAATGTAAATCTGTAAATTGTCTGTTTCTTGAAGGAATTCTTGTCCTCTTGATGTAACTTTTTGAAAGGTATAATTTTTGGTGGCTTTTCTGCTCACTTAATGCCCATTTGCTCAAAACTCATTTGAATCACTCCTTTCAGTATCTGAAAACATGGGTTCTCGCTAATTTTTCTGGTTTCCTGTTTTCTTTGCTTCTTTGGGCATGCTTATTTTCTTGTCCTTGTTCTGAAGTAGTGAGAAGTTTCTGAAAAAATGGGATCTCGTTAAGTCTTTAGCTTTTTATAATTTAAAAATTCCAAGTCCTCTAAAATTACTGAAAGTGTTGTTCTTCTAATACCTTACCATGTAATTGATCTTGAGCCTTTATTTTTCATTTTTCTTGAATTTTCTCAAAAGTAGTCAATGATTGGAAAACTTTTTGGGTTAAAGTAAGAAAGGTGTTAGAAGTGATGGATCTGAGCTTTTCTGAACCCAACCGTTAATTTAGTTCCTGTAAATGTGAACAACTTTGATTTGTAATGAATTCATTTCGTTAGAAATTTGAAAGTTTTGACATATATAATGACTCCATTTAGGCAAACAAAAAATTTTGGATGGTTGATTCGCGTGGTATCCTTAATCTGATTATAATTCATTTCTAACCTGTTCGTTTGTTCTTTCTTGGGATGCCAAAACTCTGAGATCGGATTCATCAAGATGTAAAGTTATTAAAAAATATACTCAAATTCACTCATGGACCTAATGAGCGGTCTCATGTATAGGTATTTAGCTAATATTCATTATGAATTTTACGGATGATCAAGTAGCTCTTGTCTTTCTGCCCACAATTTTGTGCTTCTTTAGTATGTATATCTAGCTCCATATTGATCTTGGCCTTAGTCCCTTAGAATTGATTTCCAAGTTTAGCATCATTCGGATTTCTCAATTTTCCAAAAAAACAAATAAATTAAAAAAAGACGGCTTTTTGGTATAATTTGAGTTATCATGGAAGAAACATTTGTCCCGTTCCGTGGAATTAAGAACGATCTTAGAGGAAGGCTTTTATGCTACAAACAAGACTGGAGTGGTGGACTACGCGCAGGTATAAGGTTTGTGATTTATACCTTACCTAAAATTTACATCCAGATAGGCGGATTTGGCATTTATCAAATATAAATTTAAATAGATGATTTTGTCCCGTTCATAAAACTTAAGTGAGGAGGTATCTGACCATGATGTTCTTTCTTATTAACATCATCATAATATATTATCTTAGTAATCTAGATAGATATCTAAATAGATCGGAATTCTTTAGCTCTTATTTTATCCTACTTGCTGGCATGTTTAATAACAAGCATTATGTTGCTTTGAAGGATCCTGGCTCCAACAACATATATATTCTTTGCATCAGCAATTCCTGTTATATCATTTGGAGAGCAACTTGAAAGAGATACTGGTAGAGGACTATATTTCTTGAATTGTTGCATATTTGTCGTCTTCTTCTTTAGTGTTCGTGGTGTATCTTTGATATGCAGCATGGCAGGGCAGTATGACTGACAATGTTTTAGATATTTTTTATTTCTTAAATACTGTCAAACACCTGTTACCAGACGAGTAGTTAATGTTATATTTTCTGAGATATGCTAATTATTGATCCATTGTGTCAGATGGAACCTTAACTGCAGTGCAAACACTTGCGTCAACATCACTTTGTGGTGTGATCCACTCAATCGTGGGTGGACAACCACTCCTCATATTAGGGGTAGCTGAACCAACAGTTATAATGTACACTTTCATGTTCGATTTTGCAAAAGATCGGAAGGATCTGGGACAGAAGCTATTCTTGGCTTGGACAGGATGGTAACCTCTCTGCACTTCTGAAACATTGACTTTTAACATGTCTCTCTAGGGAAAAAAAGTAACAAAACATTGTATGCAGCTTCATTGGCTAAATCTGGTTTAGCTTTTCTAGAGTCTTCCCTTTTCTGTCTGCTGAGATTTTAATTCAAAAATGTTTATTCTCTACAAAGGTGCTTATCTTTTCTAGTCTCTTCCGATCTTGCCTGTAGGGTCTGCTGCTAATTATTGATGTTAACACTATGTTGCTTAGGGTTTGCATATGGACAGCCGTTCTGCTTTTCTTGCTGGCCATCTTGGGGGCGTGCTCTCTCATAAACCGGTTTACACGTGTAGCTGGTGAATTATTTGGTCTTCTAATTGCAATGCTCTTTATGCAGCAGGCCATTCGAGTGAGTATAACTGAAAACTATGCTTTCTTTTTTACTTTATAGTAATATCCTTATGAATATTCTATATCCAACAGATCTAGTCTCCTGTACAAGTTCACTTTTGGATATCATCTTGCTTCTGATCATATTCTGATAATCCTGATGATGATTAGTTAGCTTCTGCAATCATTCTTATTTATTTTTTTTTTCCCTCTTGAAACTTTAGCTAGCATACAATCACTCAATTAACCTCAGAAATGATTTAGATCAGAACCCAGCTGCTTATGCTTTTAGGAATTCTTGGTAGCTCTATGTTTGCTGCCCGGGGTTCTTATCTTCTTCCTAATTGCTCAAGTAATATCATAAAACTTGTTAATCTTTTGCAAGGGTGTTGTCGAAGAGTTTGGCATTCCTCAGAGAGGAAATTTTAGCCAGACTGCAATGCTACCTTCTTGGCGCTTTGGAAATGGAATGTTTGCTTTGATTCTGTCCTTTGGTCTTCTTTTAACTGCATTAAGGAGCCGTAAAGCTAGGTCCTGGCAGTATGGAACAGGTGCAAGAAATATTTTAGTAATGAGGCAACATATTAGGATATTTCACATTTCATGCTTCCAATTCGTGTACTTACAATTTTTATGCCGGTCAGATTATTTGCTTTCTATAAATTATATCATTGTTAAAACTCAAGCCTTTTATTTTTATTCTTTATGCTGATTTTTTTGTCTCTTAAATGTAATTTGAAGGATGGCTCCGGGGATTTATTGCCGACTATGGTGTCCCACTTATGGTGCTTGTGTGGACTGCAATATCTTACATCCCCGTCAATGATGTTCCAAGAGGAATACCAAGGCGACTCTTTAGCCCAAATCCATGGTCTTCTGGTGCATACTCAAATTGGACAGTCATAAAGGTGCTTTTCTAATAGTGTCGTATAGCATTAAAATGCCTGCAGCCTAGAGGAAAAAAGTTTTCTCCTGTTTTATTTTTCTCTGCATTTTCTTCCAGATTTGAGATTACTTAGAATGCTCAGTCTATGAGCAGCACAGCAAGAGAGATCAAAATTCAATATTAGCGTACTGATTTTACCTGAGCTCTTGAAATATTATTCATTAATTCAATGGCTCAAAAATATGGTGATATTCATCAAATTAGCAGGAAGCGTGTTTTTAAATTGCAAACAATTGAAAATACCCAATGTATTTGACAGGAAATGTTGGATGTGCCCCTGTTGTATATTATTGGAGCATTTATACCTGCCACAATGATCGCTGTGCTTTACTACTTTGATCATAGTGTTGCATCTCAACTTTCTCAGCAGAAGGAGTTTAATCTAAAAAAGCCTTCTTCTTACCACTATGATCTTCTTCTATTGGGCTTCTTGGTAAGCTATATGATATCAGAAGTCGAAGTTAACTAGAGTTTCAGTTGCAAATTGCTTTAATGTACTGGACTGAGTTTGCTCATATATTCTGGCATATACACACGTCCTTGTCTACGCAGAGAAACTTAGTGCAATTTTTCTTTCTCAATACTCACCACTAATTTTTTTATTTATTTTGTACCACACTAATCAGGTCATATTATGTGGTCTCATTGGAATTCCTCCATCCAATGGAGTCATTCCACAATCTCCAATGCATACAAAAAGGTTGGCAACTCTGAAACATCAGGTACGTTATGATAACCTACTTGCGAATGCTTAGTGTATGATGGTGTACAAACGCAATAACAGATACGCTAAAGAAGCTTTTTCTTGTATCTAATGACATGTAATCCTCCCAACCAAACATGCAGGCAATTAATGTTCCAGTAGGGTTATTTCTTGTCGCATTCAGATTGCTGGAGTGTATTGATTCCAAAACTAAGAGTCCTATCGCTAGTACTCATTTTTTCCCCTTTTTAACAGCTTTTGCGTAATAAGCTTGTATCAACAGCTCGAAAAAGCATGCAGAGAAATTCAAATTTATCTCAGTTGTATAGGAACATGCAAGAAGCTTACAATGAAATGCAGACTCCACTCGTTCATCAAACTCCAGCAGCTCTGGTATGGTGTGGGAAAGATTTACTTCAATTTGTTTTGAGTGGATATAAATAGCTGAACCACCTCATAGAAAAGCTTAAGATATTAGAAACAGTACGCTTTACTTAAATTGACTATTCAAGATGCCCTGTGATGCGCAATTGGATTTCTCTATATCAAAGGCAAGACACGTCAAAATTTTTATAAATTTCTTGTGGCAGGACTTGAGAGTTGAACCCCGAACCTTCACTTACTCTGTTAACGATGTTGAACCGTCTCATTTAAAAGATTAAGCTATTGAAGATGGAATTTATTTATTTATTTGAATTCGCAAATTTCTTCTTATTTAAACCTCTATATTTAGGGACTTAAAGAATTGAAAGACTCCACACTTCAGCGAGCCTCGAGCGGTGGCTACATAGACGCACCAGTCGATGAGTCCGTTTTTGATGTGGATAAGGACATTGATGATCTTTTACCTGTAGAAGTTAAAGAACAACGCCTCAGCAATCTTCTTCAAGCATTAATGGTCGGCGCTTGTGTGGCTGCTATGCCTCTTTTGAAGAAGATTCCAACTGCAGTCCTCTGGGGGTACTTTGCTTTTATGGCAATAGAAAGCTTGCCAGGAAATCAATTTTGGGAAAGGATATTATTGCTTTTTACTGCTCCAAGTCGAAGATATAAGTAAGCATGTCTACTTTTTAAGATTGAGAGTTGCACACTAGTTGTGTTTTCTTGAGTTTTGAAGCTGATCACATCTTATGGATTCAAATATGAAAAGCATCGACTGGTTTTCATTTAGTGAACCAGTTTTCATGCGAGTGTTTGGCTAAGCTTTAAAAAGGAAACCTACTATTTTCTGTACCACTTGATTTAAAAGAAGAAAAAGGGGGTAAGATCTTTTGCTGAACGTTCAAAATAAAAATTGCTTAAAAAACGAACACGTTTGGTAAAACGGTTTCTTCAAACTTAAAAATTAACTTTTAAGCTTGGACAAAGATGCGCATAGCAATAAGAAAGAATCTTCTGAATGATGCTTTAATTTTTTCCCCCATCTATATTGTATATTGTTTTTCTTTGTTCTTATGCTATTTGTTGATCAACGGCATGTCTTCTTTGAATCATGAACTTCTGTCAGGGTGCTAGAGGAGTACCATGCAACCTTTGTGGAGACAGTTCCTTTTAAAACAATGGTCTTCTTCACGTTGTTTCAAACAGCTTACTTGCTCCTGTGCTTTGGAATAACATGGATCCCAATTGCTGGTGTTCTTTTCCCGTTGTTGATTATGCTTCTTGTTCCGGTTCGCCAGTATTTGCTTCCCAGGTTTTTCAAAGGTGCCCATCTCCAAGACTTGGATGCTGCAGAATATGAAGAATACCCTGCTGTAAATTACAATCTGTCGTTCGAAGTAAGTTACCATTGGATTTATCTTGTATCAAGTTAGGAGCAGAAATGATGGGAAAAATTTGCTTTAAGTTTAGAGAGTGGTTCTGAGCCTTTTCCAGAAAAATTTGGGGGTCGAATAGGCAAAATTTTCTGGCTACTTGATATCTAGAAAAGACATAATTTTTCTGGTAGTCTCTCCTGAAATATTTCACGGTGACCTCATAATTTTTCTGTTACTTTTATGAACACACTAGTTCTAGAGTTTCACAGGATCTCTTTTGTTAGAGGAAATGACCAAACCTCGTATTTGCTTAAAATCTGCCAAGTTATGCTGCTGATTCTTTTTGCATTGAGATACAGAGAAACTGAAATACTCCATAACAATTTAAAAAGGGCTTTCCATCTTTTTCATTCATCCCAAAATTTATACTCCTCAAGTTCTAAACTTAATTCCTATGCTTATTTGCAGGATCCAAGTATGCAGCTAAGAGCCTCCAATATTGATAGTGGGGAGGTATTTGACGAGATTATCACGAGAGGTCGCGTTGAGATACGGCACGCCTCTAGCCCAAAATTTACGAGTTCCACCCAAACTCCGCACGTGGAATTGAGGCCAGTGTCCAGCCCACGTCTGACGCAAAGGGGATTTAGCCCTCGGTTGAATGAAATAAGGGCTGAAATAAGTCCAAGATCAAATCAAGGACTAGAAATTAAGGAAAAGCCGAGTCCTGGGCCATCAATCCTTGGTCAGGCCAGTCGTGGTTCATCTTCAAGCTGATAATATAATATTGAACTGCATCATTAAGCTGACTCTGGCATTGCAATACCTAAAACGTACACAAGAGGTCATATGTTGAAGTGCAATATATCTATTATTATATGTAAGCTGGTTGTTTAACTTGTTACAGTAATGTTTTTTTCCCTGTCGGGTCGTGCTTTTTGTCGTGGGCAGAGGAACAATGACAATCAAAATATATTTGTTCAGAAACGTCCTCCTTGTTTGTTGCGGCTTCTTTATTTCCAGTTTTCCCCACATAACTGAGGAGTACAGAAATAACATCCGAGGTCTGTTTTTCGTTTTTCTTTTTTTTTTTTTTTTTTTTTTGTTAATTGTCGTTTCTGAAAGTGCTAGACTGTGTATTTGCAAAAGCAGCTTTCGGTTCAATCAAGGTGCTGTCCACCATGCTCCATGCATGCGTAAATGCAAGATGAATGGGATGATTTGACATTTGTTGCTTGGGATTCTTGTACCTAAAAAGATTTCCGTTTCAGTGACAAGGAAAGCATTGCAACTTCATATATAGCACTTGTCATGTTGGATGATGTTTACAAGGAAAAATTGCACCTGAGGTCTTCAACCTTTTCAAAAGTATTATTGGACCTATGACCTTTTTATTTTTACAACAAAAAATTCTTAATTTATTAAATAGATAGTTCAAGGACCTTTGAACAACGTTGAACAAACAGTAATAATAAAAAACTAAATAGCTTACGTCCATAAACCATGAAAATATTCAAACACCCTTTGAAAGTGACTTTATAACACTTTTTTTATAGCAAAACTGTCAATAACGAATAGTCTGGACAGGCAGGCGTAACAGTGACCATGATTATTGCTTAAATAGAAAGATTTGTTTCAGTAAATTAAATGATTTATTTATAACATATTAGAGCATCTCCAATAGGTAGTTCAATTTTTGGGTGGTGTAGAGGGGGAGAGATAAAGAGAAGTTGATTATTTTAATTAAATATTGGTAAAAAGAGATGTAGAAAAAAAGATAGGGAAAAGTAAAAAAGAGGAGAAATAGATAAAAATTCAAAAATAATGATACGATTGTAGTATTGAATTATTGGATGAAAGTCTAGATTTAGACATTATACACAAGATAAGAGAGGAGAGAAGTGAAGAAAAAGCTATATAAATGAGAGGAAAATGATTAAAATAAAATAAGAAGCACGTGGGACGTCCAATTTTTTGGGTGTTTCTCCTGGAAAACTTTCACCAGGACAATGGGCAATGGAGATGCTCTTAACCAAATGAACGGTAGAAAAAGATTTATCTCAACTCTCAAGTAAATTTTTTTTGAACTTGGCCACCAATGCAATTCCCCCAAATCTCCGGTTCCTTGACGTTTAACCAGTTGCAGCCACAGTGTGTCGTGAGTCCCAGCTACATTATGAGGCCACAAATAGTGTTGTTCGGTGACTCAATTACTGGCCAATCTTTCCGATCTGGAGGTTGGGGTGCTGCTCTCGCTGATAATTACTCTCGCAAGGTTTCCTTTTCCTTTTTCCTTCTTTTAGTACGTATGTTTTCATATCAGTTGGTAGCTGTGTATGTTGATATGCATAAACCTTTCCTCATTGATTCTTGTAGGCTGATATAGTGCTGCGTGGTTATGGTGGTTACAATACCAGGTGGGCTTTGTTCTTGTTGCATCACATTTTTCCTATGGTAATTTGTCCAGATCTCTATTTATTTTCGCATCTTTTTGTCATTTGATACTGGGGGATATGATTGTTGTTTGAATCACATTCTTGTTTGCTTTTAGATTTACATGCTTCCTGATACTAGTGTGTGAGAAGAAACATAAGTTGTGAGTGATTGTAGAGTTTGATTATAGAATTTCTGGATGTTTTGATTGTAATTTCTATGGTAAAGAAAAGAGTACCTAATTAAATGGAAACATTGAGAATTCTTTACGCGATCTTTAATCAGTGTACATTTGATGCGAGTGTTTCTCACTTACCTAATTGTGTGCACTATGCATCTAAATGGAGGATAGAGTGATTAACTATTTTTTGCTTTAACTGCATTGTACTTTTGGTACCTTGTTTAATGTATTTTAAGACTCAGTGATGGGATTTTTATGACTGATTGGCAGGGATCTGAAAGACCTCTTGTCGCAGCAACTGTATTTTTTGGGGCTAATGATGCAGCTCTCTGGGGAAGAGTTAGTGAAAGGCAACATGTGCCTGTTGAAGAATACAAGGAAAACCTGAGAAGGATTGTTCAACACTTGAAGGTTTGAAGCTATTCCCTTTTCACAATCATGAAAAGTATTATTGAATTGATAATGGCTTTCTATTCAAAAAAATTTTTCCTGTAAGATCGTGAGTCAACTATCTGTCTTTATGTTGAATATATTGTGATTTAACTTGTAGATTTGTGTTCTTTCTGATTCTAGATATGTAGATGGTTTCATGGATTGTCAAGATCGGAAGAGCGTCGTGTAGGACTGAAGTCCCACGTTTGCACTAGTTCAATCACCCTGTATCAATTCTAATTTTTTGTAAATGATGATGCAGAATTGTTCCCCTGCCATATTAGTTGTACTTATAACTCCACCTCCTGTAGATGAGCAAGGGCGCCTAGAGTATGCACGGTAACAGTCTTTTGCTTTTAACAAATTCTGTTCTTCAGAAGTGTTCATGTAACTAAAAACTAACTCAGATGTGAGATATAAAGCTTGCTACAAAAATGCACACAATTGTCCTCCTCCCTTCTTGTTTAACAGTGAGTAAAAAAACACAATTGTTCTGTTACCTTCCAGTAAAACCAAAGGTAAAAGCTGGTCCATGGAGAAGTTCCTTTCAGTAAGTCAATTGTTTAACTTTCCATGAAAAACTTCATTTGACTTTTCCAAAATTAATGAGATTGGAATATTAGTATTCAAATTTGTGAAAATTGTGTTGTCTATGCATAGAAAAGCTTGTCTGTTGTTGACCATTAGCAGAACCTTTGCTTCATTCTCTATGCTCATTTCTCCTTTACTTGTAGCTCCCCTTTTCTAGTGTAGTTAACTTAATATGTATGGTTAAGGCATTCAAGGAAAGATTAATTGCTCTGCGCCATTTTGCTCTTAAGAAAATTGTTTATGTGTGCTTTTTTGCCTCTCCCAAATTAAAGTAAATTAGGAGCTTTTCTTAGGAACTGTATTAAAATTTTCATAGTTGTTCCTTGTTAAGGATTGAATTTCCTTTATTTTTGTTAGGGAATATAAGATGAAAAAGATGGAGATTTCTTTTTTTTCTTCCTTTTCTTTTCTTCATAAGTAAGTCACTGTAGATGCATAAAAAACAAAAAATTAATAATTTCTTGACTTCCCAAGAATATGTGAGAGTATGCTTTATTTTAATCTTTTGAATTCAGTACTATATACATCTTTATGATGTTGCAATTCCCAGTAGTGCGTTCAGTGCTGCATCATGCATGGATGCACCAGCGAAAGAGAGTCGGAAAATAGTTAATCTCATCACTCATTTTTGTTTTCAATAGTGATATGGCTCTCCGTTTCAATTTTTAGATGAAGAGGATAATGCCCAAGAAAAACACCGATAAGAACTCTCTTGTCATCTGATTGTACAATGTTTTATGTATTTGGTTCCTGTTCCTTTATGTCCAGACTCCAAATTCTGTTCTCTCTGAAGGATAAGGATACATCGTACATGATTTTCAAGAGTCTATCCCAAATTAGTTTACATATTGGATCATTTCATTGGAGGAAAAGTAACCATTATACTTTCTGCAATATCTTTTTTGTTATCAAGCAGTTCTTTGTATGGTGACAAAGCAACAAAGCTGCCTGAAAGAACAAATGAAGTGACTGCAGTTTACGTAAAGCAGTGTGTTGAATTATCTAAAGAACTTGGTCTTCCTTCAATTGATTTATGGTCCAAGATGCAGGAAACTGAGGGTTGGCAGAAAAAGTTCTTAAGGTTTGTTACTTAATTGACAAATGGCAATCCCCCCGTGCTCTTCCGATCTCTCCCCCGGGCGGGTTTCAGGGACGGGGTCAGAAGCAGGCTTGTGTAGAACCACATTTTCTTTATCCATACCCTTGTGATTTCTCCGTACAAACTGTAGTGTTTTAAATATTATGATTTATGATTCATGTTTGATTAAGCTTAGTAAGATCGGAAGAGCGTCTAAGTAACTGATTTTTATGTTAAAAAACAGTTTTTTTCTTTGAAAGAAACCCTTAAATCACTCTATAAACACTCAATCAGACTTAAAGCTGAAAACGAGTATATATTGAACTTCTTCAACTTAGCCGAACATGCTCCCAGAAAGGAGAGGTACCAGTCTCTCTGAATTGATTTCACACACCAGTCAATTAGTCTGAAGCACTGGCATCTAGTATCCTGGGCCGAGTTAAAATCACCTAATTAGTTACTACACAAACACAACTAATGTACATGCCATGTCATAGACAGTGAGTTGACTGGCTGTATTACTGTTTGGTAATATGATCTTTTAGTTTTATGTCAATGAACATCAGAATCATCAAAGCAACCTCGTCTTGTTTTTTAAATTACAGTGATGGCTTGCACCTTACAGCAGAAGGCAATGCTGTCGTCTTTGAAGAAGTGGTGAAAGTTTTTACTGAAGCTGGGCTTTCAGCCTCAGAGATGCCTTATGATTTCCCCCACCATTCAGAAATTGATTGGAAAAATCCTGAAAAGGCCTTCCAGAATTTATGCAGTGGGGTATAGTGCAGTTCTTTCATGAATGTCTCTTCTAGAAGTATCAGAGTTTATCCAAAATGTATTCATATAAAGTAAGGGATTGCACAAATCTTGCGTTTTGTGTTAACCATTAGAATCATTGGACATATGAGAAGATAAAAACATTGACAAAATGGGGTTTAAAATTATCTTATTATCCCTGCACACCAGGACATGGGAGAGAAAACATCAACGGGGATAATAAAAAGTAAATTTAAACCTCTTTTGTTATTATTTTTGTCAACCTTCTTGCTTTGGTCAAATAGCTTATTTTAACCATTATTAATTACATGCTTTCTATACGTTTGGGACTGCTTAAGTTCCAATTGCCATAATGCCATTTCATGCTTAGAGGTATTGAGCAAGCTGGATGGTTCATAATCATCAAAAATTTTATTTTGGTTGTACGCAAATATGTTATTTTACATGTGTGCATGGGTGACATACATTTAGGCTACAAGTGTAGATGTGCTTGTAACTTGAATTTGTCACATATACACGCAGACATAATAATATGCCTGCTTATAAGCAAAATAAAATTTCAGTTCATATCATATATTTTAATGATGATCAAATATTTTTATGGATACATTTTTTCCCTTTTTTAGCGAGACCCAGAACTTTAGTCACTTGCATCTTTTGTAATCGTTACAGTTATTAGTTACTTAAATGAGAAATGATATTTGTACACACAAAGTGTACAACTTTTGTACACACCTCTTTGTATTTACTTAAATGTCATTTACTCCATTATCTTTAAAATCACAACTTTTAAAAAGTATAAGTAAATTCATAGAGGTATGTGTAAAAATTATACATTTTGTGTGTACAAGTAACACCTCTCTTACTTAAATTATGATGGGAACCATCCCTGTTATCAATTACTTTAACTAAAATAGATAAATCAAGTTAATTGAAAGAACGTTTTTAAAAAAAATAAAAATAAATTTTCTATAGAATCTGAGCCCGACTACCAATCATAGGGGGCCACGTATTATGATTGGTAATCGGGCTCCAAACTCGGAGCCCGATTTATTTCTATAACCAAACTAAAAAAAAAGGTAGCTACGTATGTAACCGTATATAAGCCAATCGATTTGTTTTGTAGTTTGTTTTAAAAATCTTGCCTACAAAATCAAATATTCTCAAGTGGACAAATGCTTAGAATTATAAAGCAACTTCCCGTTTTACAAGCCCCCATTTGAGTTTCAAATGTTGGTTAAAATATCTTCGTAAGAACTAATATAATTACAAGACGGAAAAGAATAAGCCTGTCTCGAAAGAAAAAGATACAAGGAGAAAGGAAAAGAACGGGAAAATATTCCTAAAACACAACCGAAGTTCATTATGCACATATTCTACGGAGTCTATCGAACACCATGTATGGTGTCCAATAGATTATGTGACATTCCAATGAGATCCTGCCACATAATCCATTGGAATGGACTCCATAGAAAAACCGGTTCATTATGTGCTAATCTAACATAACAAACCAACAAAATTTTTCGACATCATGAAGACCTTCATGCTGTTTTCGGCTTTGGCTTAATACGCTTCACTCTTGAATACAGGAAGACTCCAGCGAGGGCTATTGCAGTGCCTGTAGTCAACACCAAAAAAATGCCTTAAAACTTTTTTCTTTTGCTAGCACATATCTGGTATTGTATCATATTTGAACAAGTATTTATTTTGGCTAATCTTTCGTCTTTAATACTGTTCAACACTGTGTTGTCCACCTGACAAGACATGAAAAAAAGTTACACAACGTTTAGGAGCATTACCAACAGCGTTGATACTTGAAACTGGCGTGTGGAAGAAAAGAACGGATGTAACAATCACCACCACGCGCTTCACACAGTTGCCCACAGAATGTGTAACCGGAGATACCCTCTGCAAAATCATGTAAGAAACCTGCACCACAAATTCATATAAGCAATCTCACTATGAAATGAGTCTTTTTGCCATTTTACTTCTATTATTATACAATTATAATGAAGAAGTTGTAAGAACCAAAAGCAAATTCAACTATGATTTTACCTCAGGACTCATTATCTTTGAGTCCTTCATCCCTCCATAATCTTTTTTCCGCAGATCTTCACACAACCAAACTAATCCCAATTGTTAAACCTTTATTTCCCCATGCAAGATAAGAAAATACCAATCACAGACAGCAGATACCAATGTTATAGAATCCTGATTGACATGCTTCAAGAAGAGGAAAATGATATGCTTGGAGTAGACGTTTAGACTACATCAGATATATTTGAACGAACTAAAATCTTCAAACATCTAAAATTTTTGGAGGAATCCATTCTTCTACAAATCATGCACTATCCCCAACTTAGATACCAGGAAAAAGGTACTGAACCAAAAAGAAGCTAGTAATCATCACTTAAAATGTTTTACTAGATGATTTCGCCTAAATTTTCGCAGGCGATAAAACTCAGAATTTTCTATCACATACAATTTCAGGTTCAACACAGGGTACCAGAATACTGATGCATGACCTTTTTGGGAAAAGAGAGGGAGGGAGAAAAAATCTGCGCTTTGCTTGGGGTTTAGCATTCACTCTAAGTCTTTCAAAATGCATGTGACTATGCCAACTGCTCAAGGTGTAGTGTGTCAAAATAAGAATTATCCATTAACCATCCATTTGATATGTATAATTCAAATCTGAAAAACTTACTTGCTGATATGCATGGAAGCAGAGAGCAGTAAGGAGGGATCTAATGTACATCGTCTTGACATCCAACCCCTGTCAAGAAAACAATATAACAAATTCCTACCTTTTCTCACCAAAGAAATAATGGATGAACATATGAAATATGATTTTTATCAAAGGGACAACACAAATAAATTATAAACATTTCCACCCAAGAAGTTTACTTACAGCAGTTTCAATGAAAGCAGGGGTAAACTTAATTCCTTCCACGAATAAAGTTACGGGAGCCAACAAGAAAAAGGACATAATTGTTATAATTGAGAAGAGATTAATGTTGTCCAAAGATTCCTGCACGAAAACCAAGAAGATTGTATTCGAAACCGAAGTGTCAGCAGGTCTACTGCAGATTTTTGCAAAAGTGATATAATCAAATACATAAATGAACTACATGGTTTTCATTTAGAATGATGAGAAACTCAGTGAAATGTACCTCTTTCTTGACCATGAACTTTTTGCTGAGGACATTCCTAGATTGATTGGTCAAATTTGAAGCCATTGCACTCCAAAAACCAGCCCTTCAAAAGCATCAAAATAAATAAATAAAAAATAAAATAGCTTCTATATGAAAATCTCAAATGAACATTTGCTACCATGCTTTAAAGAGGAGCAGTAGGAGTTATTGCCAGCAATTGCATTCCAATTTCTCACCAATTAAAAGAGGCCTCAGTCATTGATGCCAAAGCCACTCCACCAACAATTGGTACAAGGGAAGAAACAACCCATAGTGTTGGAAACTGCTCAAAGAGAAGGGCAAATTAGACACCAAATATGCAAATCTTTGCAAACTTAAACAATAACCAAAACTAAAATATCACCCAACGTCCAAACAGGGGCCAAGCCAAACTCTATAATTCACTAAACATTGACGATGACTTTCTTGGGACATGATGAAGGTATTTTAATTATCTAAAATTTACAGGTCAAAAGCCTGTTTAGCTATGCTTCAAATGAGATTAAAGGTGCTTCTAACTAGGGGCTGTAGAACATACTCCGCAAAGAAGCTCCTTCTAAGCTTAGCTAAACATGCTGTAAATAACACATAACATGGGGAAAATATTAAGATTCTGCCCCTTGTATAAAACCACCAAGAACTTTGCTAATTATAAAATTAACTTAATTATCACATTCAAACAAAATGAGGCCCTCTCAGATGGAAGCCTATAAGGGGTTTTGTTGGGTTTTTGTTTCAAAACATAAATTGATCAAACTACCTTAACTAACATATTTTGTGACTCTCATGTACCACACCCACTTCTGCATACTCATTTCCACTCAATTCTCATGAATCACGCACCTCTCCCAGGAACATAGCTGAGAGGACAACTGAGAAGAACGGCTCCATGGCTTTAATCGTATGAGTGAATGAAACAGCAACTTTTCCAAGACTCATGTTTGTGAAAAGGTTGCCTAAGGTGTGCACCACCGCCAATGGCAGAATTGCTGCAAGCTGATAACGGTAAATTCACAATAAACTTTCCCGCTTATAATTGTCAAAATGGAAAAGAAAGAGTAGAATGAATGCTGTAAATTACCTGTGCACCACTGATTTTTGGCCTTTTGTAAAGATTAGATGTCCACATAAGAATAACAAGTACAGTCCCAACGGCAAATTGAACTAAAGTGACCGTTACAGGATACGGGTAAACTTTGAGTACCTGTGGCAATTTATAATCATCTTAACTTTCAGTAATCAAGAATTGAAATATCCGTTAGAAATGCCACCATGCAACTTATACCTTACCGGTGAAATGAATGTTATTTTTTTTCCTATTTCCAACTCAGAGGCCTTAACTGCAGAACAGTTGTAAAGTACCCCCAAGTGATCCATATAAATTGATAGAAAAATAGCTACAATGCTTATCCATCTTTCTTCACACTCAAAAGCAACTTAAAACAGATCTTTCAGCTACGCATAAGGCATGGGTAAAATTCCAAAAGTAAATAGAAATTTGGGTCGGATTCCTCAATTGTAACTGGAAACAAGATGCAAAATGAGATACGTTTGTGTTTCGTTCAGCATTCCTCTTTGTTTCACTAAACCCACAAATCAAACAGAGGATACCTTATCGAGAAATGTGAAGAAACCAAGTTCCACTCTTTACAATTAAAATGTACAAAAGACACGTCCTTTGCAGAATCACTCATATTTCCACAATAATACAATTAAAATGTGCAAAAGAATCACCTTAAAAAAAAAAAAAAAAAGGATGCACAAAAGAATCCGTACAACCAAACCAAACAACAGAAAATATACAGACATACAAATGTGCACATATTAGAAAGCAATTATAGCCGATAAACATCAGGTACCACATCAAAGGAAAAAGGAACATAACAACCTGCTTGTTGTAGATATTGAAATAGATATTAAACAGGTACCAAAGCCCAAAGAGCGTTCCGAGCACTAACGTATTAGAAGTAGGGACTGTTTCACCAGCACCCGCATTTTCGGGCACAGAGGTGGCCCGGACAACAACCGCTTCGGGTTCCAGTTCCGGAGCTGGGCCCGAAATCCACCCATTCTGCCTCACAGAACAGCTAATTGGGTTTGGGTTCACAACACAACCCGAAGCAGATCCATTCTTGCAAATGAAACGTTTTGTTGGGATGGGGTTAAATCTGAAAAGGGAAGACGGGAGGCGAGGCTTTTGTAGTTTGGCAGAGAAGGAAACGGAAGGGCAGAATGAAATGGCGGCCCCCTGCATATTTTGAGATGCAGATCAAAGAGAATATAGAGAGATATATTGTGGGCGTTGGAGACTCCGTCACGAGGCAAGGTGAAGTGGAAGAAAGTGAGATTGAACAGCGGGAGTGACAGCGGGATCGAAAATACACCAGAGGGATATTCTCGGGATTTCGGCGGCGTTGCTGGTGAGCGGGTTGGGTGGGATCAGATGTGGGCGTCGGGGATATTCTCCCCTTGCACGTCCCATCTGTTAAATCCTTGCTTTTCCGCTTTCTTTCACCAACCCCGCACCCAGTTCTCAAAATTACACCACTGCACCGCACCCCACCCCCCAAATTATTACTATTTTTATGAGTAAAGAAAGTGGTATTATTAAGTGATATTTTCACAGTATATAAATTTATTAAGTGATAATTATATGACTATTTTTTTATCATTCAATAAATTTTTACTATGTAAGAATGTCACTTAATAATGTTCTATTTTCATATCCTCTAGAATTTTTGTTATTTTTATTTTTACTATATTTGCGATCATGTGGTGGCGTGCCCTAATACGCTCCACATGACCATGAAATATCATAGTGTATAGCATGTGTGACACTAGATCAATTTCCCACCGTCTATATTTAATAATGTGATTCGTTCAAATCTCACTTTGCTCTCAATCAAGACGAATTCATACTATTCTATCAGGTGGAGTGACGGCATGTGATTGTAAAGTTATAGGAAAACATATTTTATTATGGGAGTATAATGATGTGATGACCTGACAAATTACTCTTTTCACTATATTTGGCAACCATTTTTAATCGGGGAAATTTATGAATGGATTTAAAATTCAAATTTTATATAAATGTCGTTACCTAATGATGTCATGTGAAAGTAATGATTAAATGATGTTTACAAATGTGCGGTTTGATAGTATACTGTTATGTGACAAAAATTTAAAATTTAAATTGGTTAATAAATGATGATAGTTTTTAAATAGTAAACAACCAAATTATAGTAACTGACTTTAATGATCTAATAGACTAGCATTTTGGTGTTATTCATCTTGCATCATAAGTTTGTTATACAAACTAGAGAATAGTGTTCTAAAACCTAATGAAGTTCTTGTTACAAAATTCTCAATATTACACGGCTTGTAAAAATGCACGTCATATAGATTTGAAAGTTTAACTCCCGTGAGATCTAGAGGCCCCAAATGCGGATCTATTCTACCTTCTTTTTTTTTTAAAAAAAAAGAAGATCCATTCTACTTATTATTATAAGAGTTTGTTATACTTATTATAGATGTCTTTCTACTTATTGTAGGGGGTTTGTTCTAATTATTATAGACTTTTTTACGTTACATTTTAATAAAGTTTATATTTAGATGTATTTATACTGTTAAAATACAAAATATATTGTACTTTCAGAAAAGGCGGAAAAACACATGTCCGTGGTGCTATATTATGGTGCCGATCATGGGCATTATTATGACATATATCGGATCTCATCAAGGGAGTCACAAATCATCAATGACTCATTGAAGCATTCTTTTAAGTTTCGTACTTCCGGCTGACTATTTGCATAATAATAATAATAATAATAATAATCTATCCTACAAATAATAATAAAGAGAGCCAACAAAGAGAGGCAACCTTCTATTTTACCGTTGGGACAAATTTCCTGTTCATAAAGCGTCGCCATGACATCACTCATCAAAATTTCTTTTATTGTGGCCGCTGTTATTTCTGTTGTTATTCCCATCACCATGACATCACTCATCAAAATTTCTTTTATTGTCATTTGGCCGCTGTTATTTCTGTTGTTATTCCCATACGTTTTTGAAAGAATTTACCAGATTCTTTTGAGAATCATCATTTTGTTACTTAGAAATATTTCTTCATCTTTCTTACTTTTTTGTCCCAAATACGTGATTTTTTCTCTTATCTTTGTTTCTTGTCAAACCAAAGTGTTGTAACTATTTGAAAATCGGTCCAGATCTGCGGATCTAAATCGGGTAAGTCGCCTTCCCTATTTTCTGTTTAGGTTGTTAACTACAATTGTTTCCTGATGAGATGGGAATCCAAAATGGTTGTAGAGCCCAATTATTTTTCTTTTCTTTTATTTTTTCTTTCTTTCTTTTGGAGGGCTCTTCCCCCTGATTTTTAATGAAGTGGTATGTCCATTTCTATGTATTTTATTTCTTTCGACTCTTCTGTTGAACTTTTTTTTGGTAGCTTGCTCATTTGTAGATGAATTACATTGTACTATTATTACCTACATAAAGTGTACTATCTATTTGATTTTCAAAGGCAATTTTTCAAGTCAACTAGCCTTTCCTGTTGTATTTTTTAAATTAATTTTGAGTCTTGTCTTTTGAGAGTAAACATTAAGTAAAAGAAAGATTTCATTTTCTTTGTTTTGAGCATTTTCAAATTTTTAAACTAAAAAGCTCAAAATGTTATTTGACATTGTGTCATTTTGAGCTTTTTAGTTTAAAAATTTGAAAATGCTCAAAATAAGGGAAATGAAATCCTTCTCTTACTTAATATTTACTCTTAAAAGACAATATTCAAAATGGATTCAAAAAATATAGACAGAACATGCCCTAAATTTGCTCTTTTCTGTTTTATGTGGAATGCATATGAAATATGTCATTTTGACTGCATGTTGGAATCTTTATATCATTTATCTTGCTGCGTTTATGAATGTGTATATAATTGATAACGCTCAGTTTTTGTTGATGATTATTATTGGTGGTTAGGATATTCTTTTTTAGTACTTTGTTTACTAGAAATTTAGAAATCCATTCTTCTCCCTTTTACTCGATTATGCAATTTTACCCCTTGATTCTGGCAATTTGATTCAAATCAAATTCCTTGGAATTCTTAAAATTTGTAAAAGTCTGTATAATTCAGTCCTAAATTGAATATTTTGTTGCTATTTGGATTTTTTCAATTTATTGCTAAAATTGTTGACTTAATTTTACTGTTCTGAAGTCGAGTTGCCGAAGATCACATATGTAGCTGGAGGTCGTGGGTGTCTTAGATTTTTAATTTTTTTTTTCATTTTCTATGTTAGGTTCTTTCCTATATTGGTTTCCCACCCCCTCTCTTTTTTTGGTGGGTAATTCATTGATTTGTGTTTGTTTCGTCGGCTCAAAAAGCATTAAATTCCAAAACTTTGAAAATATTATCGGATAAACTCCTGAGCTTCCAAACAAGAAGCCCGAGGAAGGGTTGTTTTGGAATACCGAAGCATAAAGTTTTTTGTTCTTATGTAGTTCAATATGATTTATTTTTCTTGCATCACAGTGTGATATGATAAACAACAAAACTAATTTGTCAAAAAAGATTCATAAGACTCTTCTTTAACATATCTAGCCCAAATCTCTATTTCCCCATCTCTATTACCTGAAAATAGAGATCTTCAATCTCTATTTCTTCTAATGATCTGCATCCCTTCATCTCTAAATACTATTGTATTCTGTATTTCTTCTATTCTTTTTCATTACCAACCACATTTAACATATTAAAAAAAAAATCATTAACAAACTTAATTAAACGACCAATTGATCTGATTTTTTCTTGTCCATGACCTATCTCTTTTGTTTTCCTTCCATATAGGACAACTAAAATAAATAAACATGAAAAAAATAATGGTGAACAGAAAAAAAAAAAGAAATGAGAAAACTTGAATTCCATACAAAAAGATAAAAAAAAAAAAAAAACCCACCAAAATGAAGTACAAGGACCGAAATCAATAGGAAGAATACAAAAGGAATGCACCGAAAAAAAAAGAAAAAGAAAAAGGAAAATAATTAGCAGGTTGCAATTTATAGGAATTTCACTTCCATAAATTGCAGCCTCCTCTATTTCCCATTTCTATGTCTACAGGTAGCAATTTCTATTTTAGAGATTGGGTACACTATAGGCTGAATCTATTCATGATCAAGTTAGTATTTAAATGATTAAATAATATATTGTAATTTGATTTCGTATGGTGTTACTACTAAGAAACACAGTATGGACTGTTGGGACTTGAATGAAGTTGGTGTTAATTTTTGTTGATGTTGGTGTTAATTTTTGTTGATGTTCGTATATTTTAGTAAATTTCCGAAGACCTTTAGTTTCTAGATTGTGTAGATTCGTGAGTTATTTTAGTTGTTCTTGTTAATGGCTTGATAAATCATAACACAATAAAGCAAATACTATAGATTTGTTAGTATATTTATATAATATAAAAGATAAATTTTGGTGCTTTTCGTAACTCTCATTTTATTAAGTATATATAAAAGTTTGACCATAAAACCCATACTAATATTTTGACTATTCATTGATTATCTTTGTCATGCTAGATGATTTGTATCAGAATTATATCATTGGGGATTAATGTCAACTTTGTAAGAGCTTCTATTTGATTGTTTATTACTTTTACTTAGCATAGCGTAGGGCTCCGACCATGAATCTACTTTTACAGAAAAAATACACAGCTATAGGACAACATGGAGAGAGAATTAAACTCCAAAACTTTGACAGAGTATATCACTTTTGTTAATGTTCTGGATACCTAGTAAGAAGTTTTTGAAACTCACTCTGAAGTTGAATATGGTCAAACTATAGATTTACATGCATGTATGAGATGTTTCTTTTCTTATTCCTTTCTCCTATTGGTTTCCTGGTTGTGAATATGGGTAATGTCACTCTTCTACGGGAATTGGATACTGGATGTATAAGATCAATTTCTAAGGGACTATTCTTGTTGTCAACTGATTAGAGAAGCTTATAAAGGAGTTTTAGTTCAACACAACTTACAACTATTTATACTCGATACCAAATAAGGGGGAAAATAACAACAGTCACATGGGTGAATGATATATGATTTTCAAATAATATATATTATATTTTTCCTTGTGATATTTCTTATGCCCTCAATATAGGAATAAATAATACAGTTGCATAAATTTTTATTTTATTTATCAACAATACTCTATATACATATATATTACATTTATTATCACACTCCATTGACATTGACAGGTACTTTTACGTTTGTACATATTGTTTAAGTGGCCATTTTGTTTTGTTTTGTCCCCCACCCCCACCCCCACCCCCAAAAAAAATTATATATAAAATCCTTATCGTTATTGTAATAGTTAAAACAATAATATACAATTGCACAAGGTGCTTATTAGAGGCACATTTGTTTATAGCATTGTATTCACTTTTCTGTCTCTTCATATTTAGAGCACATGAAACAAGTCCTTTGAAATAAGAGGGGAACTAAACCTTAACCATGTTTCGATCACTGCCTTTATATTATCTAATGATGAAAACAATATTTTATCACTTACAATATAATAAGTGCTTGTTTGATGCTCTTTTTTCGTAAAATTAGGAGAATTTATAATGAGGAGAGAGGTAGAATGTGTATTGAGAATGTAAAAAATGTATAAAATATGTGGTTGTAATTAAATAGTATTCAAATTAAATGTCAAATCAGTAATAGATAAAATTATAAATTAGTAAAGAAAAGAGTAAAAAGAAGCATCAAACAAGCTCTAAAATTTGAGCCAACACATTTCATTTACCATCAACAGAGTTTATTTTGAGAATTATAACGGAGATCGAGCAACGCTCGATCCGCCACTAGTATACTACATAAAAGAGCCAAGGGTTCTTCAGTGTCCTTACGTTTTTGCCCCTGCTTGTATTCAAACCGAATTACAATTTTACCCCACTTGGGTTATTGTGGTGTTTTGCCCGTGGCGCAGCTCTCTCTCCTGTTCTCTATTCCCAACCTTGTTTCCGCCTTTTTTTGCTCTGTCTCGGACATTCTTTACTCGAATCTCGTCGAGTTGAAATAAAATGTTACATTTTCTTTTCTTTTCTGCTGTTAGTTTTGATAATCGAAGCCGATCTTATTTGAATCTACGAATTCTTTAATTGGGTGAGTTAGTTTTTAATTTCTAAAGTTCCTCTCTGATTTTCTTAAGTTCCTCTGTGTTTTCGTATAGCAATTTCGTCACTTTTGTTTTAATTTTGCGTGAACATCTTTTATGGTGGTTCTCGGATTTTTATTTTCTACATTTGGAGTTCCCGTCCCTTTTTTGTTTTCATTCTAATTTCATGGTTTTCCTTTCGGTTTTTTAGCGGCCATTGTTTTCCACTTTAGATTTGCAGCTGACGTTTCTTGCTTTTAGATTTGGGTTTAGTTCGGTTATATGTTTCTCTTTGTTCGGGATTCAGATTTATTTCTGGGTTGTGTTGTTTCCATTTTTTCTTTTTTTTTTATTTTCTTTTCTTGCAGCTATTTTTTTGCCCTTTTCGTTTGTGCTCGTATGCTTGGCTTATCAGTGTAGTTTTGGAGAGCTTTGGAATTGTCAATGTTTCACGAATAAGAACATCCCTTGTCATTATGTCTCATTTTTTCCTTGTTCTGGTTTATTGATTTCAGATAGTGTTCTATTTTGTGAAATATAATTGTGGAGTTCTAAGACACTTTCTCATAATCCTCATGTTTTACTGCAAAGTATAGTACCTTTATGCATATCTTTTCTAATCCTCAAGCAAATTTAAATGAGGATTAATATTAATATATATAATAATGTGAAACAAGTTCATGTCCCAATTCAAAACTTGGACTAATAAAGAATAATGAGAGGACAAAATATATGCACATAAAAAAGCTAATATTAGAGAAGAAGCATCTTTTTGTGGTAATGGTTATGTCTATTTGTATTTCAAAAGTAAGAAAAATTCTAGGGGGACGTGAAATTGGGACATTATTAAGTGACATTTTTATGTGGTATATTTGTATTGGATGATAAAAAATTAGCCATGTGATTATCACCCAATGAATATGTGCCACATGAGAATATCACCTAATAATGTCCACTTTTCATGTCCCCCTATAATTGCTCCAAAAGTAATGGATGGATGTTGAGGCTTGCATTCAGCACAATAATAGATTTATCAATTATTAACACATAGAACATTGTAATTATATGTCTGATAATTAATGAAGTGAATGATGCTTTATCTTACTCTATTAACTCTATTGAATTGCTCTCCTCTAAAAAATAAATATAATTGTCTTATTTACTTTAGTTTTATTTGTTGTTTCTTATTGGTTATTTTGACAGTAATTTTGTATTTTGTATTCTCGATTGACTTATGGTGCTTAGATAAAGTGTAATTTTTTATGATTGAATTGGTTACAGCTTTGCAAGAAATTGAGGGAATAAGAAGCCTGTGAATTAATGCTAACTATTTGCCAGTCTTTTAAAATTTTACAATAATATTTATTTTGTCTTCTTACCTCTTATACTCTGTGTTAAAAGTTACTATTTTTATAGTATTTAACCTATGCAGAAAAAAACGTCATATGTAACTTCATACGTGCATCGCACATTACTTACGTAGTAGTAGTAATAATAAACTTCTAACCGGATTAGACGGGAGATTGGGACTACAGGAGTATATGGGATTAAGTGGGAGATCGGGAAGAGTGTGCGTAATTGAAATTTGAAATGTGTGATAGTAGTTGAATGGTTTTTAAATTAGTGATAAATGAAATTATAATGTGGAAGAATAATGAGAATGAAACAAGCACATAAATGCAAGGATCGGAGATCTTCGCTGCAATTTACTCAAAAATTACATAACTGCACAAGTACAAAGGTCTATTTGTCTACGTTTGCTGTTTGGATACAATTTATAAATCAATTACAATTTTAAATGGATTCGAATTTCAAATTTTTCACACCCGACAATACACTATTAAGCCACGTATTTGATGTGACATAAGTTTCAATATCATAGCATATTCGATGTATAGTCGTAGTCGTTGAAAGAATTGACATATGAGATCCAACACCCAATGTATAGAATGTCAATTCAAAAACGATTAATATTACGATAACACTTAAAAACTTCTCTAATACATAATGTCAATGGTAAATACAACGAAACAACCCCACCCCTCTCCACCAACGCCATCGTCTCTTCCTCCTTTGCCGTCTTTTCTACCCCTGCAACCGACTTTTCTTTCATTTTTGTAATTGATTTTGCAATGGACTACAATACACAAGCAGGAATTAATTTGGAAATAGGCCCGAGTGACAATAATCCATCTTTTCCCCAATTTATGTGAAAGGTCAGTTCCTCTTTGCATATTTATTGGGAAATTCCTACGAGCGTGAAGAGTGAAGAGGCCATGGAGAATTCTTGGAACAGTCGTTGAAGTTCTTGGGGAAGTCTTGGAAGCCTGAAGAAGCCATGGAGACTGTAGAATATTTTCTAGCCTCAATTGAGGAAAGAGAGGGGAGAATATTTTGGTGGATTTCAATGGAGGAAGAGGAGAGTAGAGGAGAGGAGAGAGAAATTGTAAAATATTTAATGATATGGGTGTAATGTAGATATTTGATAGTGTTATTAATATTGAGTAGTCCACTTAAGCTTCACTTCATTATTATATTCTTGCATTAGAGATCTATTTAATATGACAATTGATATTCTTTAAGTGGCACGACTTTTGGATAACATTACATGAGTATTGGAGATATTCTCCTTTTAATCATTAATATCATATGATATAATTACATCACGACACCAATGCAAAATAGAAATTTTATTTTGTCCACAGAGATATTATTATGCATCCATAAAATACGTATCACACATTCAGGTTACAAGGGTTGATGCGCTTATAGTTTAGATGTTTGACACATAAATACGCATGTGTGTAGGTAAAATAAAATTGCTACTATACAAAATTTGAATTTTAAATTGATTTATAAACTAATATATATATATATATTAATCAACAATTTGTCTGGCTTAATTTGATTGTGGACTTAATTAAAAATGAATTTCCTTGCTCATTGTCTGGCTCTTTTAAAAAACTAATTGATTGTGTCATTATTCTATTATTATTATACTTTTCTATATTGTTATATTTTTCCTTTTAATCAATTAATTTAATATTTTTATTTTGAAACTATATCTACATATTATATTATATTTAATATTTTTATTTTAGAACTCTATCTATATATTAATTTAATATTTTTATTTCAAAAATCTATCTACATATTACACATTTTAATCAATTTTACTATGTTCTATTGTATAATTTGATGATTTTATGTTCTCTTAATAAATTATATTTTACTTTCTCAGCATAATATGTCTGTGAAACGCACGAATGTTAAACATAGTAGTCTATAAATGTACAGGTGTGAAACTAATATAAATTATATTATCAGGTTTTATTACCTTTAAAGGAAATAAAAAATAAGAATTAATAAAAAAATTATTGGTTCATCTATTATACTTCTTCTTATTGTTATGTTTTTCCTTTTAATCAATTAATTTAATATTTTTATTTTGAAACTCTATCTACATATTAATTTAATATTTTTATTTTAGAATTCTATCTATATACTATATTTAATATTTTTATTTTGAAACTCTATCTATATATTAATTTAATATTTTTATTTCAGAACTCCATTTACATATTACATTTTAATCAATTTTACTATATCCGATTGCATAATTTCACGATTTTATGTTTTCTTAATATATTATATTTTACTTTCTCAGTATTGTCCATGAAATGCATAAGTGTTAAACATAATAGTCCATAAATATACGAGTGTGAAACTAATATAGATTATACTATTGAGTTTTATTGCCTGTAAAGGAAATAAAAAATAAGAATTAATAAAAAAATTTTAGTTTCATTTATTATATTTTTTCTTATTGTTATATTTTTCCTTTTAATCAATTAATTTAATATTTTATTTTGAGATTCTATCTACATAGTAATTAAATATTTTTGTTTCAGAACTCTATCTATATATTATATTTTATATTTTTATTTAAGGACTCTATCTATATAATAATTTAATATTTTTATTTCATAACTCATCATACATATTACATTTTAATCAATTTTACTATGTTTGATTACATAATTTCATGATTTTATGTTTTCCTAATATATTATATTTTACTTTCTCAGCATAATATGTCCATGAAATATACAAGTATTAAATATATTAGTCCGTAAATGTACGGGTGTGAAACTAATATAGATTATACTCTCGGGTTTTATTGCATATAAAGAAAATAAAAAATGAGAATTAATAAAAAAATTATAGGCTTGTTTATTATACTTTTTCTTATTGTTATATTTTTCCTTTTAATCATTTAATTTAATATTTATATTTTAAAACTCTATCTACATATTACATTTTGGTTAGATATATCTGACATTTGCCAACGAGTTTGGATTACATGAACATAGATAATATATCAATCCTTATTATACTTTTCTTTTTAATTATTTAATTTAATACTTTTATTTTGAGACTCTATCTATATATTACAATTTCGTTAGATATATCTCATATTTGCCTAATGGATTTTAATTTTACTTTGTTCGATTGTGTAATTTTATCATTTTATATTATCCTATTATATTGTATTTTATTTTGTCAGCATAATATGTCCGTGAACCGCACGGGTGTAAAGGAAATAAAAAATAGGATCTTATGAAAAAATTATTGGTTCAATTATTATATTTTTCCTTTTAATAATTTAATTTAATATTTTTATTTTGAGACTCTATCTAAATATTAGATTTTTGTTAAATATATCTTATATTTATTTAATGAATTTTAATTACATGAAAATATATAATATAACAATCGAGATTTCAATGTTATTATTATATTTTTCCTTATCATTATATTTTTTCTTTTATTCATTTAATTTAATATTTTTTTGGATTATATCTATGCATTACATTTTTGTTAGATTTATCTCGTATTTACCTAATGAATTTCAATTTTACTTTGTTCAATTGTATAATTTTATGATTTTATATTCTCCTACTCTATTGTATTTTACTTTGTCACTATGACATGTCTATAAAACACACAGTTATGAAGTATATATAGTATGTCCGTAAATGTACAGGTGTGAAACTAAATATAAAATTATACTATCGAGTTTTATTGCCTTTAAAGAAATAAAAAATAAGAATTAATAAAAAAATTATTGGTTCATTGAGATATCGATAGACTAATAATAAGAATTTAAAATTATGTCAGCAAAATAAAGAATTGATTGTATGCTACTTGCAAATATATGATGCATATTAATTCCATGCAGGTTGTGTTTTTCAGTTTCTTTGTGACATTAAACTTGACAAATGCAATTATATTATATTTCACGTATGAAATTTCTTTAAAACTCTACCCGTGTAACGCACGGGTGTAAATCTAATAATTAATTAATAATTGGTTACCAAACGGAAGAAATTTAATTGAAAGAACTCTAAATATTTTAAATAGGCAAATGAGAAAAATAAATATAGATGTACAATTTCTTTCAAATTTTCTATATAACCAATGCAAATTTCTCGTGTGCCTGTCACTTTTCTCTATTTGTATAAAACAATAGAGTCTATCACTTGTCAAATCTAAGAGCTTCTTTGATCCTCTTTATTTTACCAATTTATAATTTCACTTACTATAGATTTGACATTTGATTTGATAACTATTCAATTACAATCATATATTTTAAATTTTTTTTATATTTTCAATACACATTCTACATATCTCTTCATTATAAATTCTCCACATTTTGATAAATAAAAAACATCAAACAAGCTCTAAGCGTACCATGAAAGCCCGCAAACTTTTTAAATACAACCCACATTTAACTCCATAGAATAGGCAATTTCATAATTCATTTAGTTTATGCAAACATATAATTTGGAAGTTTGGCCCATTGCATATGAGCCACGACTAATGTGAAGTAGTGCTAATTTTAAAATATAGACAACATACCTATTGGAATATTACTCCAATATATTAATAATTAAGAATAAGATGTACTAAATCATCAATGTTAGGGATGTTAGAATAAAGATGCAATAGAAAAATTAAAAACAAAAGATAATTACGGAATAGCCTCATAATCTCGATTCCTCCGATTAAGCACTTTCAAATTTCAAAATAAATTATTTGCATAGAAAAAGAAAAAATAAATAATAAATTATTTGCATGGTTAGTCAATGAAAACTAAACCTAAAAGTGACCTTTTAAATTTAGCGTAAAATGCTGACCATTAATAGCACAGCCAGTATAGCCTCATAATCTCGATTCCTCCGATTAAGCACTTTCAAATTTCAAAATAAATTATTTTCATAGAAAAAGCAAAAGTAATAAATTATTTGCATGGCTAGTCAATGAAAGCTAAAGTTAGACCTAAAAGTGACCTTTTAAATTTAGCGTAAAATGCTGACTATTAATAGCACAGCCAGTAAACGATTCGTGGATGCCCTTCGAACAAATTGGAATAGATCGGAAGAATCGGACAATCATCAAAGTTCATTCGACCCAACCAAGGTATTGCCTAATTTTATATATCTACTACTACACCTGTATAAATACATCCGAGTGCTCATCAAGATCATTCAACCATAAAACCCAGTAAAGCCACCAAACAGTAAAGAACTAAAAGTCAATTAACTTGCCGTATTCAAATTCTTTGAACACAAGAAGTTGATCAACTTTCCAATTTCAAGTCCACGCACGAAACACGAGCAGAAAAGAGAATCAAAGATTGGCATGGGAAGAAGTGGGCAAGAATTTTCCAGTTACCTGGTATGAACACATACTTCATGGACAAATATTTGACCAAGCGACCTTCTTCACGAGTCCGTAATGGCAACGCAGCGTATTCAGTCTTGAGCTGGAGGAAAGATTGAACCATTTGTAGCCAGTGTCTCTTTGAAAGCAAAATAGCCACTGTATGGACTGTACAGGCTATGATTCCTTTAGCAAAGATGTGCAGAACCATCTTGATGCACCAATGCCGTGGATAGGGATGTATATTGCCGCAGCTTCTCTAATCTGCTCCCTGACCATGGCAGCGGACGCTTTCCATGGATTTCGGAGCAAGAAATTATGGTTCCCATCAAAGTATTTCTCTCTAAATGCTAATTTTTTTGGCGTTATTGGCTGTTTCATCAAAGCTGCCAGTCGACCTCACTCGGTGGCTGTGGGCTGTCACGGACAGGCTTGCAAAGGTCAGCAGTCTGATTTTGATGTCAACAGCAATGGGTAATTTTATGCCATCTTTGGGATCATTGGACGACAAAGATATATTAATGAATGTCACCGCTTTGTGTATCTTGGTACTTACTGTGATTGTGAATGTCTGCACTCAGATAATCCAGATGCATCATTTTCTTCATCGTCGAATAATGTTTGCTGAGGAAGTTGTAGCATTGATTTTCATATTCCTTCAACTTGTAATGTTGGTTTCTTCAGCTGTAATGATGCCAAACACAAAAGCATATCTCAAGTGCAAGTTCGAAGAAATGCTTAAAGTGGCCACAGGAAAACTAGAGCAATGGTTAAGAAATACTGGTTGATGGTAGAAACTAGCAATCCTCAATTCATGATTGCTCGTTCTGCAACGTGCACTGCTTCAGGCATACTCTGCTTGCTGATTGCTCTCGTCTTGGCAGAAGCTCAGCTACGTAGGTTACGAGTATATAAAAAATATAGGCATTCTTCTTACTATGACTCATCAACCACTTGGATTCTGCTTATCCACTCTGTTGGAGTGGCTTTAGGTACCATTGCCCCGTTGTTGAGATGGTTCACTGTCATATATTTCAAATGCTCGGGGGAAAGCCAAGAAACCGCCTTGAAAGATGAACTCAAGATTGGTAAGTGTTGGACGCATATGCTCGACGAGTGGAAAGAGAGCCCATTATCTTGGAATATTCGTGACCGTAAATGGAGAAAACTTGTTCATGATACTAAAAGGCCAATGCTAAGTTTCATCGCTAGAGTTCAGAGCATGGTAGTTTTAGCCAGCAAGCTGGTACGGTTAATCTCTTTGTTCTTCATGAGTCCAATCATCTATTGCTTCCAAAATATGGAAACATTTAGGAATGTATCAGACTCTAGTGCACTGGTCGTCCATCAGAGTGCAGAATCAGGATCTAATACAGAACTAGACCTTAGCCATTACGTTCTACTACTAGAAGGTGAGGTAGAATTGCCTCAAAAGACCCTGCAAGGCATCTGCAATCAGGTGATAAAGTGATCCAGATGGGCAAAAGGCAGCAACCTAGAAAACTAACCAAGCTACTGAAAAAATTTAACAATTTTCATGGTGTGAGAGAATTTGACAGAGATGAAGTTCCAAGTCTGCACGTTCAAGAACCTCCAAATTGCTGGTCTTTGCCTCTGGTGACACTAACAAGTATTGCCATTTCACTTCCCAACATCTCGACTAATGAAGCCAACCAGTTAGTCAGCAGTGTAAATGAAGGCCTATTCTTCGTGAAGCTTGTCGAGAAATGCCTGGACAACAATGGAGATCTGATAAACATAAGAAATACAGCCAACATTGTCTGGGTAGGGGTCGAACTTTACAGCAAATGGCAAGACAAAGATCTCAACCAAATGTCTAGACAAGGAAGAAAATCTAAGGAAACATTACAAGAGCTATCGAACCAAGCTGAGAAGATAGTTTTGGAGTTCAAGAGAGACATAAAAAATCTTCTAATGGAAAACCCTCTTAACTGGCCTGTTAGGGTTATAGCAGCTAATTCAATGTACAGGCTCTGCCAAACTATTTTGCTTGAGTATAAGGCGATGGTTTCCAGGCAGACAAGGAACTTTTAGAAAGATTAACTGTCACGATTGCAGATATACTAGCAGCTTGTCTTACTAATTTACCTCGGGTTATAACAATCAACTGCCTTCATAATGCCAGAAACCAGGGCGCAGAAAGCATCTGGCAAGCTGCTCTCCTGTTGGGTGAAAGCCAGGAAATTCTTCAAATTCTTCAGCAGCATAAAACTCCAAATCTTGATCCTGATCAAGCAGCCCGTATGGATAAGTGGCGTACCTTCAGAGGGCAACGAAATTAGTTTCAAATATAAAGGTTAAAAATGTAAATTTCAAAGAAGTATCATTTTTTTGACGTAGCACAGTCAGGCACAGCATTCAATTGACAAACAGGTATATATAAGTGGAAATACTCTGGCTAGAAGATAAACTTGAGCAACAAATTCAAGAGGTGGGATTTCCAATAAATGTAGATAACAACATAGAATGATGTTCTCTTATTAAGATTGGTACAAATGAGTAAATGGGAGAGAGCTAGAAGAAAACTGAAGTTAATATTACAATGAACAAAATGATAAATATACAGTGCCATGCTCTGGGACAACCAGCGACCCAATTTGATATTTTGTTTTTATAGCAAGAATGTGCATCCGGTTCCTCACTGAATTCCATTTGTTAGTGGGTCCGTCAAGCTTCTCAGTTTGCAGGATTATCACCATCCTTAGATTCTGTAGCATCCCTAATTGCAGAAACAGCAGACAATCTCTGTTCATTTGCTTTCTCTGCGAGCTTTAACTGAAGCCAGCCTAAAAGAAAATGAAGTAACAAAAGAATGGAAAGTCAATTGTGAATGTAAGAAGGAGAGAGAGAGAGAGTCCCATAGCTTGTTACAGATTAACATTTAACTTCCTTGAAGAGAAAAATAATCTTTTTCCCAAATTTGGAAAAACAGCAGCAAGCTTCCCTATCATCCTCGTCTAAACTATTCAAATTGTCTATAATTTAGCTTCTAGAGATCAAATAAAGTTCACATATTCTAATCCATTTAAATTGTCAATAGTTTAACGTCTAGAGATCAAGTAGAATTTTCATCATTTCAATAGAAAGTTTGAGAAATGTCCAACAAAATTACACCGACAAACAGTTTCCCCAGAGAGGGTTGCAAATTTGCAAATTTATATGCTTGACCAAGACTACTCATGTAAAAAATAGGAGACTTCAGAAAGAAAATCAAATTCATGTCAGATGATAGGCACAAGATGATTAGATAAATGGTACAATACACTCACCAAGAGGGAAACAAATTGCAGCACCCATAACTGAACCCAACATCGTGTTCCTTAGACGCCAAAGAAGTGAACCGGGCACTAGAGGCATATGATCAAAGGAAAATGGTTTCAATCCAAAAGGAAAGAATTTTCAAATGCAAAGAGATAATCATTTCTTCTCTTACAAATTAAACCGAATGTTGCAGCTGTTGCAGACCCAGCTCCAACAATGTTATAAACATCATGGATGCCTCGCTTTTCAGCAAAGAAGTTCTGCAACCCACAAAAGGCAGCAGTAAACATTCCAAGACGCACTCCTCCAACTATTGAGCCACGAGTGACCCGTATAAATCTTTTTTCCATTGCATCTCTCATTAGTCGATACTGTTCACGTTTATCAGGTGTGCTTCCAAGCTTCAACATTACTTCTGCGTCTTTGCTCTGTGAAATTAAAATGTGGGAAGTCTTTCTTTAAAATGCTATTATATACTAATGGATTTCGTCTACACAAATAGTAAAAAAATCACATTACTGTGCCTCTTACAAATAAATTTTTACTTAAGGATAAAAGCACAATCACAATGATGCTTTGTTTTATCCAACTTTCATACTTCTGGAAAATATGTTGTATAGATAGAACATGTCAAGCATAATGAGCATTACTTCACTTAAGTTGATTTTGGGAAAAAAAATTAATAATAACAATGATAAAATAAAAGAAAGGGAAAATGGGAAGCTAAATGACAGAAGCAACCTGTGTGGTTTATGCTTTTGATGTCCTTCAAAAAATATCAGAAAAATTTATGTTACACTTTGGCTCTAATTACATTCTACAGGAACCGCCCCTGTTTCTAGGTGAGGATTCTTCAATATGTCGATTTGTTATGATCCAAATTCTATGTAATTCATCTGCAATTGTGATATATTATTCAACTTTTGTAATGTGAAAGAGAGAGTGGACTACAACAATTCTTTTTTCTTTACCCCCCCCCCCCCAACCAACGCCAATTGCTCAAACATGCTCAAAATAGATTAATAGATGCCTGCTCTGAATGGTAATGTGGGCTAGGCCTGAGAAATAGGATCACTTGGTTGGGTAAGAAGCGTCCTTGGAAACCTAAATATGTGATAATGTACATCTACGTGTTAAAATTAACCAACTGCGCCTGCCACAGAAGCAAATGCTTCTATGCTACCTACGTACCTCTATTAAGAAATAAATGTGCTTTTAGTTTATAGTGTTCAATCAGTTGGTTGAGCATAAAGGTAATCAAACTTTTTATATATTTCTGCATTTCTTCCCCGGAAACAAATTACACTCCCCTTTTTGTTGAAAAAATCTATCTTTTAAGGATGCACACTTACAACGGAAGCAGATGCCTCTTTGCTACCTCCATATAACATTCCAGCAAATACTCCAATTACAGTTGCTGTACCCCAGTTGACCATCCCACGCATCCGAGGCATTTCCTATTTAAGAAAATAAGATTAGCATGTCAAACTACAAGCCACAATACCAACGCTACGCTAGTCAATAATAGTAATTACATTGCAAAAACAGCTTCATTTGAGAAATTAAAAAAGGCTGATCAAGATTTATTCTTAAACTTCTAAAATGATTGGCGGCATAGAATCGTCCAGTAGAATTCAAGTTCAATTAATTTTCTTGAACTGAATCCTAAGCCTCATTCCTTACTAATTGCAAACAGATTTAACAAAAAAAACCGTGCGAATCACGAACCACAAAATGACTAACGAGAAACAATTTTCTCAGTAAGAGATGGAGACTGTTCGTTAAATTGAATTCCTTAGGGTTAATCTGTCTAGCACCATATATTTTTCAACTTTTAACTATATCTTTCAATTTAGTAGCAAAAAGGATAGTTAATCCTTCGACAAGAAATGAGCTCAAGCTTCATAAAAAATAAAATCCCCTTTCTTTCTTGGCCCATTATACATATATCCGCAAAAAATTGAAGTGTGCATTCCTGAGCTTAACTGAACTTGATACAGTTAATAATCTGATTTCTAATCAATAGGAACGAATTATAACTAAGTGCACAAACCCGAACGGTAAGATTGACAACCAAATTTACAGAAGCGAAATGATAAATCGATGTTGAAGTAATACGCGCGCACAAACAGATATATACACACCAAAGACAGAAAGATTTACATTGCTGACAGTTTCCTCTTCGTTTTCAAGGGCTTCCATGATCAGGAGATATAAGACCGGAAAACCCGCTGATATAAACCCTACTATTGAAAGGTCCAATCCAACCAATCGACTTTCTCCACTCCTTATTGACACAATGTGCAAGGTTGGAGACCGTGTGAAATTTACCCTAAAATATTTTATGAATTACAATACACACAAAAAAAAAAAAAATTAATTTGATTTTGAATTTATTAGTTAAACCACCCGTGTGTTATACGAATAAAAAAATATATACATCAAATACATAGTTACATAATAAATCTACAATACTTGCACATCAATGAAAAATATAAAAACATAATTATATATTAATTGAATCAATAAGATCAATTGACTTAATAATCGTGCAGTTCAAGATCGTTCAGAAAGTAATCTATATTTTTACATGTAATCTCTCGTACATATATAATAATAGAAAAAATATATTACCATAATTCAATACACTAATAATTTCACCCGTACGTTGCACGGGATAATAATAGCAGATGATATAAACAAATCGAGAAAATTAAATTGCATTGTATAAAAAGATTTAAACTTTAATATTTGATCATTTATGTGTGTGTGAAGAAAAACATTATAGGTACTACTCATAATACAATATAATCGATAGAAGTTAAAACAAAGATTATTACTCCCTCTGTCACATTAAATTATTCCCCTTTCATTTTTTATATAGATTAAGAAAAATTAATTATATTTATCAAAATGTACAATTTTGTGCATATTTGATTCAAGTTAAAGATTAATCCATGTTTGATTTAAGCTAAAGAAATAATGATAAAAATCATTAATTTAAGTTATCCATACTTAATTCAAGTTAGAGAAAGATTAATAAGAATCATTGATTTAACTATAAGATATCTTTCATGTGAGAGAATATTTATAGAAAGCTAGAATTAAGAATCAATTATATTTTTTATTTAGAGTGTTTGAATTATATTAGAGATAAATAAATAGCATTATAAGAAATCAAGTTTGTGAGAAATTATATATAGAAAGCTAAAAGCAAGAATAATAGGATTCTTTTATTTAGGGTGTTTGAATATTGAAAGAGATAAGAAAAAAGACTCTTAATAAATTAGGCATGTGAGACAATGAGTATAGAAAATGAAAATTAGAAATAAATTAATCAATCTATTTAGGGTGTTTGAATTTTGGATTGGATAATAAAAATAGAAATATAAGAAATTAAGTATGTGAAACGATATATATAGAAGGCTAAAATTAAGAATAAATTAATTCTTCTATTTAGGGTGCTTGCAAATTGGATTATACTAAAAAAGATAACTATAAGATGTCCTTTATGTGAGAAAACATGTATAGTAAGACAAAATTAAGAATCAATTAAATCTTTTATTTAGGATGTTTAAATTTTAGCACAGATAAGTGAATAGAAATTTAAGAAATTAATCATATCTTTTGTTTGGAGCGTTTAAATTTTGTTAGAAATAAGTGAATAGAAGTTTAATAAATTAATTCCCTTTAATCACTACGGAATTTAACGATGATATGAATAAGAAAAATTAAACCATAATAATATGTGTTTGTGATAAGTCAAATACAGAGATTTGGTTAGTATATATAGTTACAATTAAGAATACATAATTTAAGTTACCATTTTCTAAGATAAGTAATATTAGACCAAAGTATAACAAATAAAATTTAAATTAAGAACTTCTATTTCCCAAGTAATAATATATTCTATAATATTTAAAGAATATAAACAAACTGGTTTAATATTAGAGGAAATCATTTATTTGAAATTAATTCAACATGGATTATTTACTTATAATGAGGTATGATTGATATCAAATAATGCTGAAACAAAATCAAACAAAATATGATGAACACTCATATTCAATTGTGTATAATATGGGTGGATATATACAAATAAAGATTTTGTTCACAATGAATCTCACATAAACTATACAAATCGAGTTATGTGTAAACAAACTTTGCATACAAATCTATACAGAGTATAGGATCTCAAACGGGGTTTTCACAATGAATTACACATTATAAATCTAAAGAGGACGCCTCTTGAGGATTAAATGCTTTTGATAATATCTGATATAGAAAGATCCAAATATATCATTAAAAATAAAAGAGGAAAATCAAATTGTAGTTTTACAATACAATATTGTATAAATCACAGGAATTGATTTCAAGTACATACGGATCAATTCATATTATGCTACATAGAAAATACAACAAACTAACTAAACAAAGAATCAAATAGCATATTATAAAAGTACCTGCTCATCTATCAATACCAACTCAATAATGCCAAGCTCTCTGATTTGAAAAGGCACAGACCACCTTCTACACACTTAGAAGGAAAGCTGCATTCTTTGGAATCTCAAAAATCTATACACACAAATAAAAGGCACAATTACCGGATTCTCAATGCTAACACTCAGATATAAAAGGTACTTAAGCAATCAGATTGAATTGTAAACTTACCAAGTTAGATTGGATATTTGTTCGAGCGTTAAGCAAATAGTATGAGAATAGCTAAATAAAACCCAAAGGGATCTGCTAACCAAATGTTTAACTAATATTAGTAAACTATAGAATCAGTTCCTAAATACAAAAACGAAAGGTCAATTATAATTCAAGAAAATTGACGAATTAAAACGCTGCATACAAATCGATTATACTATTGATCGGTTGATAATTCATTAAAAACATATAAACTATTGATCGGTTGAGTGTTTAATTTAACGTAAGAGTTTAGAGACACATGACAAAAATAGTCCGAAAAGCAAGGCCAAACGTCGACTTCAATGAATCCATGTGGCTGGTGAACTACTAAGGCTGGTGAAGATACAAATTAATAATTCGACTGAATTGTTTTGGCTTGAGAACTCAGATTCAATTTCGACTGCTTTTGGTTGGACATGTGATGGTGAAGTTGATAAAAATATTATAAGGTATGAAATGGAAAGTTTGGCTGCAAATGATAAAATAACTATCCATGGTTAATTGATTAACATAAGGATTTACAATTGGAAAATCATGATTAATAGTTTGCTCAATCATTAGAAAAGTTCCAATTGATCAAATGGCGTTGCACGGTTTGATATGTCAATAAATGAGGATGAAAAGTGGATTAATTTGTGTGCTAAAGAAATGAATTAGGTTATTAGTTTATATATAGATTTTTTAATTATCTTTACAATTATCATCAAAGATTTGGTTGAAAATAGGAAATCTATCCAAATAAGGTTAATTGTTTGATTTAGTATATTTATCTATGACAATTGAAATTTACCTTTCATAAAGAGATTTGTATATATAAAACTCAAGATCTTTGATTCATGATTTATGATTATCTCTTAATATGTTAAATTATCTATATCTAACTTAAATGTATAAATTTATTACAATTGTAGTTATTATTGTTTAGACTTTATATTGTAATCGCACATTACATTGTTCATTATCTTTGCTAACGCGTAGTATAATGATCTAGATTATAATAAAATAATATTGAATTAAAACATTGCATACATACCAACTATACTATTAATATTATAGTAAACATTTAAATCGTGTGAATTAATCATGGGACGGATTAGAAAACTGAATTATAAAAAAATAGTTATGTGTGATAATAGATAAAAAAAATTAATTACGAATTAATTTAGATAATTAAAGACGGAATTAAAAGTGGGATAATGCCAAATTAATATAGAAAGATAAAATCAAGAACAAATTAATTATGATCTTTTGGTTTTTCAAATATTGGATTAGGTAAGATAATCTGATTATTATAAGAAATTAGGTATCTAAGAGGATATAAATAGGAAGATTAGATTAAAAATCAATCAATTATAAAATAAATCAATTATAACAATGAACGGCCAAGATACGAAGATGAAATGAAGGGCCATGATGTATTTATCAGATTTAGCAAGTGAGATTGGCGGAAAAATGAAATGAGGAAACTTTATCTCTTTTATGTATATATAGATAGAGATTTGAAAACGTAAGTTCAACGACAAATGTATGATAAATTAAATTTGTTATCTCTATAATCAAAGTTAACCAAAAAATATAAACCACTTGTGCGTTGCAGGGGTAGAAAAGAATTAATATATAAAATAGATAGTTATATAATTATAAATCTGCAACACTTGCACCTCTGTGGAAAATATAAAAACATAATTATACATTAATTGAATCAATAAAATCAATTGACTTAATAATAGTGAAATTCAAGATCGTTAAGAAGACAATCTATATTCTTATATTTAATCTTTCATACATATAAAATAATAGGAAAAATATATTACTATAATTCGATATATTTGAAAACACAAGTTCAACGACAAATGTACAATATTGTTAAATTTAAATTTGTCAACTCTATAATTAAAGTTAACCAAAAAATATAAGAGAATATCATGAAAGACAAAACACGAGTCAAACAGCATATTACGAGTATTAAAAAAATTTCTCGTAGATATTTTTACGCATAGTTTTTTAAAAAATAAAATGTGATGAGAATTCAAATAGAGATGTCTTATAATTTATATTTAACTTATTAAGACATTACGTATTTAAGGCATCGTATTTTATACTAAATCTAAAATTTCAGATATTGGTCAAATACGAAAGTGTTTGTGGAAAGAAGGGACGGTTATCTGACAATAAAAGAATAAATTTTCAAATCTAATTAGTCTAGAAATTAACGGGCACAAAATGACATAGGGTAGGCTTTACAATTTAATTAATTTCAAAATGGGAAGGGTTTTGGTTGGATACGCCTGCCTCGTATTCCGCTCCATTTCTACCAACTCAACTATATACCCGCCTAATACCCATTTGAATCAGGTATGTGGTAGGGTAGTTTGAGTCGGATATGTAAAAAATATCAGTTGCCAGCCACTAAAATAATTCAAATAAATATAAAATGCATAAAAAATATTCAAATAACATTAAACTCACTAAGACATACATAACATAGGTGGTTAATAAACGAATTAAGAGAGACTAACATTTGTTTTGGAATTACTTTTTCAAATTTGACATTTTAATTTATTAGTGAAAAAAATCTAACAAAAAGAAAATAGGTAAAGTGGTTAAGGCTTTTGATGCTAAGCTTAATTGTTATATGTTCAAATCTTCACAAATGCCTTTGTTAAAAAAAAAGAAAAACCATTACCGCAAGATTTATCATATAAAATAAAAAAGGCAGGAAAATCGTGATACAAAAAGTACTGAGACTTAGTTTTTTTAATTAATATAATATAGAATTTATTAGTGAAACAATCTAATGGAAAGAAGATAGGTAGAGTGGTTAAGGCTTCGGTGCTAAGCTCAAGTATCACATGTTCAAATAGTGACAAATGTCCTAGATATATATAAGTCGCTAAGTGAAATTGGCACTGTAGAGCCAATTTTGTACAACATTCAAAGTACAAGGTACCATTGGACGACGATTTTTCTATTTTCCAATTTTGCCCTTCTCAGTCTTCTCTTTTTTCATTTTCAAACCCTGCGACAACGTCGCCGTACCGCTTCGCTCAGAACTTCACCGGCTCCGATACCTTGCTTCTTCTTTTCCTTGCCCTTCATCTTTTTTCCTCTTCATTTTTCTTTTCCTATTTAGAGCACACATTATCTAATCCAAGCCCCACTTAGAGATTCTTAAGAGGATGCTGCAATTTATGGCTGCAATCAATTCACAGTCGATGAGATCGGGATGTTGAGGGCATTGCAAACCGGAACCGGAGCCGACTGGTTAGGTTCTGTATCATATTGTTGCCAGGTGCATATGATGATTACTGGAATTTCATGGCTGTAGTTGTCAGATTTACTACCTAGATGTTTTTTTTTTCTTTTTTTTTCTGTCTATGATTCATGGGGAAGATGTCCAATAGAAAATTATACCAATTAAAAAGTCGAGGAATTTTGTTTTTTTACGTTTTCAATCTCAAAATTTTTGTTTGCTTGATTGAGAAATTTATGCCTGTTTTTGCAGGGATACATTGATTGGACAAGGAGGATTGTTGGACAAGCCATTCACTTTGTTCACAATTCTGTCAAGGCATGGTATCTTAAATAATAATCATGATTGGTGACTTAATGATTCTGTTTGGCGTTTGCTTTGCATATATTTGTGATGAGTGATTACCCTTTTAAACACTGGTATTATTTCTTTTAGTAGTGCAGCATTTATTTTCCTAAGATTACTGTTCTTCACTAATCCTGCATATATAGAGATGATTGTGAGGATGTCCAAAAATATTATTTTAGCAATAAGAGGGCTGTAAAGATAATGAACAATTTAAAAAGGTTGAAAAACACAGTTATAGAAAAGCTTTTGGTTTCTTCATTGAGTACATTGAATATCTTCATATGCTTTCTGAGGAATGAATCAAAAAAATTTAGCAGGAGCAGTATATCCCTGAGAAACTCTCTTCGAAAAAGAAATGGTTTCACAGTGTTACTCATGAAGAAGGGATTATAGGCACTACCTCTAGCTCAAGCTATGCTACATATTACACGGGTTGCCAATTTACTGTTATTCTCCAGAATTCTAAAATATGATGGGTTTACCTCCAATGCTCTTTGCTGCAAAGCTCCAGAGAAGTATTGCTGAAGAACACATAAATCGACATGTTCTTAGCTGTGTTATGTATTTTTTCTACATCTGCTTCCTTAATTTAAGCATCATGTATAGTAATTTCAGGCAATAAATAAAGCTAAATTGAGCCAGCAAAGGTAGACACTATGTTTCAACAGAAAGCAAACGAAAAAAGAATAAGAACAGAAGACACGTAATTGAACAATTTTTTGCATCAGAATCTTTCGAACACATAAGAAATATCATATTTTCATTTCATCCATATGTTACCGTCTCAAGTTATTCTAACCAGTTATATAATTTATTTCTCAATAATTTTATTTGACACCCAAGTTAATCATATTTTTACACAAGGCAATGTAGTTCATTCCTATAACTGATCTTTAAAATGTTAGATCATCATCCGGGAGAAAAATTTATATCCAGTGAGATCATTAGATTTCAACTTGTTTTCCTGTAAAAGGAAGTTTTAAGGTCCTTTGTTTGATGGCTATTTTGTTGTGGCAAATCTTTCCCGTTGACGAGCTCTTCCATTGAGATACACTTACTTTTCTAATTGAGCCGTTTGTGGCTTGTATACCATGGTAAAAAGACAAATAATACTAATGAATAAGGCACCAAAAAAGAAAACATTGAGGCTTATGGAAAAAAATAAGATAAGTACAAATATTTTGATCAGAATGCTATAGAATTTTATTAATAATATCTCATATTGTTCTTAAGTCTTAACAATGGTAAGTGCACAGA
>CAVNYN010270617.1:0-10202 GCA_963692815.1 Nyctanthes arbor-tristis | reverse complement strand
CCAATAGATTCCAGTTCAGAAACGATGCCATTGAGAACACTGAGATGATCTGAAATTTTCGTACCTTCATCCATTCGCAAAGAATGAAACAGCTCTTTCAGATACAACCGATTTGAGAGGCTCTTTGTCTGATATAATTCTTCAAGTTTCTCCCAAAGTTCCTTTGCTGAAGATATTCCATTCATGTTTGCAAGGACGTTTTTGGCTAGCTGAAGACGTATCATACTTGCTGCTTTCAAATCCAACTATTCCCAATCTTCATCGCTCATATCGGGTTTTACAGCTCCACCATCATCTCCGGTAACAACTGATTTTGCTTTGTTGGAACTCGAGCTTGGCTTTCCCTTCAAAGCCTTGCGCAGTCCAAACTGAATCAAGACATCCCTGACTTGTACTTGCCACAAGCCGAAATTAATTCTACCATCAAATTTCTCCACTTTGTATTTTGTCATATCTTTCCTGTACTCCACCTTGATCAAAACCTGACGCTCTGATACCACTGTTGGGAATTAAGGTAAATTCCCCTATTACGCCCACATGACCGTTGTTTAAGGAATTTAATGAGACAAGGAAAAATAAAAAAACGAAGACAAATTTACAAACTATCAAAGCTTTTCACTATATGATTCAAGTCGCTACAACCATATAGAATTTCACTCACCAAACCACAACTCCCAAGTATTACAAGAAAAATAACCAAACTTTCTAAAGTTTCTACTCTTTGAACAAACCTCAAAGAGTTACAAGAAAAACTCACAAGATGCTAAGCTCGCCAATTTTTCTCTCAAAGATTCAAGTCACTCTTGTCTATAAAAGAAGAGGAAAACACAATTATTTATAGGCTTTGTTTACTTGAAAGACAAGACAATTCTTTCTAGGATTTGGATTCCTTTTCCTCCAAAAACTCTCCTTTTTTCCTTTTCCTTTTCCTTTTCAACTTTGGATTATTTTTGGCAATAAACCCAACATGACCCCCTTCCCAATGGTGGTATCTCCCCTCGTGAATCCTCAGATAATCCTTGCGGCTCTCTCTGATAAGGAATCTGATGCTAACACAAGCGACACCCAAATCCTGATAACGTTATAAAAGTGCTAGAGCTAAATGAAAGGAACGTCATTCTAATTCTGCTAGCTCAATATTTCTGGAAATTTTCTGGGTTGTTTTAGGAAGGTCATATTTCAAAAAAGGGGCACTTATCAAAAGATCCCATAAAAAATTATTAATACTGCTATTATTTCTATCCGTTATGCCCAACGCCAGGCCGTGGTGTGTCAAACAAATTCCATGCAACAAAAGTATTTGCCAACGATGAGGCCAGAGAGTGCGAGGAATACAAGGCCAGGTAAATCATTTGCCTAACTACTTAGTGTAATTTATTTATTTAATTACTCATATTTTTTCCTTTTTTTTTGGCCCAGGATTACGGAGAATATGATGCGCAATTTTAACGATTTACATTACTATATTGACGCAGCTTATCGGGAGATGATCAAGACACAGCATACCAAGTTAGTCAGATTTCCCATTTCTCCTGTTTAAGTGCTCGAGAGGAGCTGTAGAAAGGGATTCAAATGTTGGTCACTTTTGATCAACTTACAGAGATTAAACAGGTAAAATATGCCCAGTCTGTGTTTACTATGTACTTTAGTTTTGGTCCCTTCATATATGCACCTTATTTTATTTTATTTTTATATTTTTTCAGAAGCAAATAGTTTGGGCAGTTGGCTATATTTCTTCGATCAGACAAGAGTTTGGATGGTATTTTACTAGCTATAAGGATTGTCACAAAAAATCTGCAAACTAGGGACAAAAGATTTCATGTGACTGCGATAACACTGAAACGGAGCAGCATTTCAGGATTATCATCAACGTGTGCCATGGGACTGACAATCTCACATTTCTTTTATGGGATCAGGCATCCCGGGATTTGCTTGGCAAGAGCTGCAAGAAATCATTCGGCGTATATCATCGATAATCACTTCAGTCATTTTATCCTAATTGTTTTTTGACACTGCTTATTTTTTCTAACGTTTTCTAACCTTTTATGTTCTATTTAGTCAACGAAAGATAAGAAGCTAAAAGGGACTAACAGAAACAGTTTGCTGGAAGAGCTAACGAAGTTGGTCAACACGGAGTTTATATTTCGAGTCCAGATTCAGGAAAAATTTTTTGACAAAAGTGACAACATGTATGTCATGTTCTATGTTTCCATTATAGGAAATCTTACTTTTAACGACGAGTATTTTTGCCTAAAAACTTTTCTCGATCCGCTTTTAACGACCAAAATAATTATTTTACGATCAAAGTATTATTGTTAAATGTGATATTTTTTGTAGTGTTCGCCTGACCCCAAGACAATTCAAAGAAATAGGGAAATAGACCATTTTGTCAGTGAAGACAATGAGGATGACGATTTTGTCGGTGAAGACAATAAGGATGACGAAACTGGAACGGAACTGCACTCTATAGCAGCCGAAGACTCTAATAGTGAAAATGAAGTTACATCGCTGGCTAAGACACCCTCTTAAGCGTTCCCCCACTACTAATTTAGCTGGCTTGACTGGGTACCATGAGGGACCCCAGTCGGTCGAGCAATCATCTAGCAAAGTGCGTAAGGTCATCAAGTAAGAGAGGCACTAAAATCCAAGAAAATGTTTCAAAGACTATCGTGGCCCTGGGAATTAAAAACTTATCTATCGTAATAATAAATTATTAGTGTGTTCCTTCGTACATGTTTTATATTCAAGTATTTATCTATTTTAAAATGTTGAATTACTGTGTTTGTGTATGGTTGGCACCTTCTACTGAATTTATGGACTTAATTAAGTGAACAATCCTCATTTGTCTATTTTCTATCCCTTACTTTGCTGCATGCAAGGGAAGGTTAAGATTCCTTTGATGGAAGAGCCGCCTTTGATTTTTTAAGGAACTATTATATGGCAACAGTAGCAGAAGTAGGAATTTTGCAAACAGCATTTGAGCATATAGCACGATGTTTTCTTTTACTTCGATGGGAGGAAAGATAGATAACGCAATAAACAACGGTAGGTGCCACCGATATTTAAATTGCAAGGTCAAGTTTGTCATCGGATTGGTAGCTTACTACCCGCAGAAAGAGCTTCTCCATGTTATGCTCAGTTTTATATTGTTGATACTGTGAACAAAGTTGAAAATAGAATTAAAGCCGTGAGGTAATGTATCACGTGACTTAAGGCAAATAATATAATTTATGTTATTTATTCGTTAGCAAATCTTATTAATTAGTTACATAATTTTTTTTCTAAAGAGATGAATCACATAATGGAACTTTGCAAGAGGATATTGTGGTCACACTGAAAGAGTTGCTTGATCGACACAACAAATTGGTACGCCACTTTCGATCGGTTAGGGATAGAATGAATTATGACAATACAGTTAACATTAGGTTGTGGCTTATTGGTGAAAGGATGCCTGAAAATGAACCGCAAGTTGTAGACGACAGACAAAACAGCTTGCCAATGACTAATGAGGTTGCTGGATTAATTGTTGGAGATTTTGATACACAGTCAGGGTTCAGAGATATGATTGTCGAGCCACTTGATAGATCGTTTCAACGTATTACTGAGCAGCATCCTCTCTACTTGCCATTACAATATCTGTTGCTCTTCTTATTTGGCCAAGATGGTTATAGGGACAATGTTCTGTTGACATTGGCAGTGAGAAGTAGATCTGCAAGTCGTTCCAAACTAAGCCTGAGAGAATACTTTGCTTTTTGTTTGCAAGAAAGAGAGGGTGAATCTCCAAATATTTTGTTCTCCAGATAGTTGTTCCAACAATTTTTGGTCGATGCATATGCTACTATTGAATCTTCTCGACTAACCTATGTCAGATTCCACCAGAGAGAGTTGAGATGTGATTTTTACAATCGCTTGCAAGAAGCATTGCTAAGGGGTGAAACTGATGGAACTACCTAGGGAACGAGGGTTTATTTACCATCTACATTTACCGGCGGCCCAAGATGGATGATACAGAATTATCAAAATGCCATGGCAGTTTGTAGATCAGTTGGCTATCCTAACCTATTTATAACATTCGCCTGTAATCCTAAGTGGCCGGAAGTAATTAGGTATGTGAACAACAGAGGCCTGAGGCCAGAAGATCGACTGGACATTTTATGTAGAATTTTCAAGATAAAGTTAGATTAGATCTATTGATGAAGGATTTGTGAAAAGGGAATATTTTTGGTTCCATTCGGACATGTTAGAGAACCCTAATGCTTTTCTCTCTTCAAGTTTTATTTTTTCTTTTTTCTTTTTCTTTTTTGGCTTTTTTTTGAAAACTTATTATATTTCTATTACTGCTCTTTTTATTATAAATACTAGTTGTATACCCGTGCGTCGCACGAAATAGAATAATTAGCAAAAAAATGCATAGAAATTTGAAAAATTAAATAATCATAATTTTATTGTGTACTACTCACTCATATACATATGTTATTAATATGTGAATATAAGAAAATTGAAACGTATAATATTTTCACTTAGTACAAAACTAATTAAATTGTCATTCATAGAACAGTACTATTAAGTAATAAAAATAAGAATGATGAATTTTTATAAAATTAATTTTATATTGAGTATAGAAACTAAGAAACATAGAAAAGAGAGGATACAAAATTTATATAACTCTAGAATTATTCTACACCCACATCCTTATTGAATAGGGTATGGATGATATTCATTTATCAGAATGAATTATTTTCCACATTTATTCTCTACCATATATTCTTACAAAATTTATTTTTGGCATTTCCTTATCACTATTCATTAAATCTACTCTAAAAAATCTAAAGTACACAGTCTAGATCTATTATTATAAAAAATTCAAGTAAAGTAATATTACAACAAAGGATAAATTATATATGATTTACCATTTAAGCCTAAAATTAATTTTTAACCACTTTCCGTTCTAAAAAGAATTAAAAGAATTATTTATTTTTAATCCAAGTCACTATCATCAAATATTATTACTATCTTATCCCCTCAACTTAAATTTTTACCAATATATAGGTTTCCAGAGAAAAACAAATAATAAATTAAGTAATGTACTAAACATATAGCCTTAGGTTTTTTAACGTGTGGTTTATCGTATTGAATTAAAAATTTTGAAATTTATTTAATTTTACTTTATTATTATATCATTAATCGCACGAGTAGACACTTAATCAAAGTATTAAATCTTTGAAGAAGTCTTAATAATCCAATATTTGAAATATGTATATGAATTGTTAGAATTTTGAAGAAATATTAAATCTTTGAAGATAGCGTAAAAACTAATAGAATATTTATAACAAACATTAATGGATAACAAATAGCATATTATATATAGAATAAAAATATATAAATTTTTGTATATTGTTATAAAATAAAATAATAACAAAATGAAATTAATGGTAAAGTATTACTTTTTGCTGGAGATAATGGATAATAATTATTATTATTATTATTATTATTATTATTATTATTATTATTATAAAATAAAAAAAGCATATAAAAGTAGAATAGTGGTTTTGGCGGGAAAACTTGCATATAACCACTATCCTACTTTAATACATATAAGATTCGTATAATCTCTATTTATTTTATTTAATGTATGATCTGTTTGTTTAATAAACTATTTTTTCGCAGTTATGTATACGATTGAGTTCCAAAAACAAGGCTTGCCTCATGCTCATATTCTCATTTGGTTGGAAAAATGATGGAGCAATCCAACTGGAGCTGAAATTGATGAAATGATCTCATCTGAGATACCTGATGAAAACAAGGATCCTAAAAATTATGCTATTGTTAGGGATTTTATGATACACGGGCCATGCGGTGCACTTAATACAAAATCACCGAGATCGCTAAGCATTTTCCCAAGCCGTGTATGGTCGATGTACTAAACATTTTCCAAAGCCGTTTGTAGAAATCACTAAGTTAGCTGAGAATGGATATCCAATCTATAGACGGAGGAACAATAGACAGACCGTGCAAAAAAATAGAATTGATTTGGATAATAGGTTTGTTGTTCCTCATTATCGAGACCTTCTTCTAAAGTATGGAGCTCATATTAATGTTGGGTGGTGCAATCAGTCACGGTCTATAAAGTATCTCTTCAAATATGTTCACAAGGGGAATGATCATGTCACTGGTAGCTTCTATCAAAGTGATAATGATGATGGTTCAAACATATGTGTCGATGAAATTAAAATGTACTATGACTGCAGATACCTCTCATCATGTGAAGCGGTTTGGCGAATGTTTGGCTGTGAAATTCATTGGTGGGATACTCTAGTTGAGAGGCTGTCTTTTCATTTACCAAATAAGCAGCAAATATACTTTTCAGGCGGTGATCACCTTGGTAATATGTTGAGCAGACCGACAGCTAGGCATAGTATGTTTACTGCATGGATGGAGGCTAACAAGAAATACAGTGAAGTCCACAATCATACATTCAATCAATCATACAGGCCGAGTCCGTAATCATCCGCAAACATTCATTAATATCTAACATTAACAAACATATCAATTTCTAGATTTGCACTAATTGACAATAGGTGTCTAAACTTTTTAGACAAATCAAAATTAATCAAATTAATTAATTAATTTCATATTAACAAAATATCATGGTTCCAATAAATCAATCAATTTTATTAACTAAAGGGGATAAACAAATAACTCTTTATTTTTGTTATCAGTATCAAAGTCATACTTTGATATAAGTTTTGAAAAGTCTTAAGGTTTAGAATCACAGTTTAAATTAAGTGAAAATATAACTTTTCATCCAAATGAATAACTTTTGGCAAAAACAAATTTTATGAAGTTTAAATTTTGATCCAATTGATAAAGTCTAAAATATTACGAGATTTTAAGTTGAAATTCAAAACCCAAATATTAATTTGACAAATTAGTGAAAGATGAGACTAATACTGAAATTTCAAAAACTTCAAGGACTAATCTCTGAGTTTCCAACCTTAAGGGACTGTCTATATAATTTCTAAAATTATATAGGCTTTCCCTAACACTTCTAAAATAAGGGGGACTTGCTGTGTAATTTTAGAAATTACACAGCAATCTCTATCGCAAAATATTAGCAACGGCAAGGATTCCAAACCTTGACAAGCAACGCCTACCTTGAGGCTCTTTACGCCACTTTTGGAGCAGCGTTTGTCTGCAGTAGGCGCTGCTCTTGATGTTGTTGTTGTTCGTAGTAACCTACCTCCGTTGCTGCTACTACGGTTGTCTGGCAGCTGCAACGGTCATGCTATACCGTCGAAACAGTTTTGGCAGTGAGCCTCTACAATAGCGCCGATGTCCTTTTTTAATTTTTTTAAATTGAAAATTCGAATCAAATTCAGATTTTCAATATTAAAAATAACCTTCCAAATCAGATTTGGAAATTATTATTTCACAAATAATTTTCATTAACAATTACACAAATCAAATTGATACGAAACAATAACAATTATTGTTACACATATAATTACAAAATCCAACAAGAAATAAGGTGGCTCTGATACCATTATTAGGAATTATGGACAAAATGCAAAGCGGAAATAAAAACTACAATTCCTCTACCACGTGATCTTAGATGGAATTCAGGATCAGAAAACTAGAATGATCTATCTAATTACACCACAGCTGTCCAAGCATCCAACCTCTAACAGTAATTCACACAGCAAGAACAATCCAAGAACTCAAAATTTGCGTAGTTGGGGTTAGAGTTTCTGTATTATCTTGTGCTAGCAAGTTAACACAAAAAGTGAGTGTGAATGTCGTTGTAACCCTAGACCCTAAAGCACTCTATTTATAGATTTCTTATGAAACCTTAGCGCTACCCTAATCTGATTAGGATTATAGAGCTCATGTACAGTTTGACCTAATTAATCTTATTAATTAAATCGGTCCATCATGTACAAACTTGGTCCAACTATTGGGCTTTATATATTAATTCCAACACATGAATTAACAAACCACTAGAAACTCCAATTTGAAATTAGAACAGAAAGCCCCATATCAAAAATCCTAAAAAATAAATTGATCAAAGGATTCCCTTAATCACTGCATCGGCAATCTCCTGGTATCTAATACAATAGTTCAAAGGATTTGGTGTTTGAGAAGCACTATTTTCCGTGGTTTTTTCTCCGGCCGAGGTAAACGGTCCAATGGTTGCTCCAACCAAAATAGATTTCAACCTGAGATAAAAAAAAAGCTTGAATAGAGAGAGAAGAAGAGAGAGTAGAGAGAGATTGATGTGTGAGGCGGTGATAACTTGATGGTGAGACAGCAGTGGCAACGTTCGAATGGAAGCTTGGCAGTGGTAAGGATCAAAGAGGAGAAGATCAATCGAACACCCACAAAGAGAGAGAGAGAAAGATAGATAGATAGATAGATAGATAGAGAGAGAGAGAGAGAGAGTCGCGGGTAGGGTGGGGTAATCTGTTTTTTGTATAAGGAGATATAGACACTTGTTTTTTACAATGAGATCTTCAAAATACCTTATTCACCTAATTTACCTTATGAGGAAATTGCTAGATTTGACCACATTTATATTGTTACGTGCAAAAATAGACTACTTTATAAAGTTGTGCAAAAATGGCCATTTTCCATCTTTTGGGACAAAAATTGACACAACTGTCTAGAATTAAAGCGTCTAAATGACAAGATCTACATTTGAAAATTATACTTGATAAATGTCGAGATATATCGATGAACAATGTGGAATGCATATTGTAGCGACCAAGAAAATTTAAATTTAATTTTATGACTTTTCAACTTGTCTTTGACTTTTCAAACTTTTCATATACTCGTCTAATTAAAGCGAATTATGTTATGAGAACGAAAATTTCGTAACTTGATAGTAAGGTCAACTACAACCTAAATAATTCAAAACTTATTAGAATAATTTCTAACGAATTAATTTCAAGAAAACTGAACATTCAAATAATATTTCAAGACGTCAATTTCTAATTAGTTCCAATTCGAGCCAAAACCTTTCGAATTCTTAAACTTTGGTCCCTTCGCTTCTAATTGACCTAACTCTATATAAAGAACTCAAAAATAAAAAAAAAGACCATTTTTCTCTCCTTTGCGAGCCATAAGTAGTAGTAAGGTATGCCTCATACTCTCCATTTTCTTCTTCTTCTTCTTCTTCTTCTTCTTCTTCTTCTTCTCATTCTCTTCTTCAACAACTAAGTAGTTTCATCCTACTTTCTTGCAAACAAATCAACTCAAGGCACTCAAGTGAATCAAGCAACACATAAATCACAACAAGAATATTGTACTACAAGGTTAACAACTCCCCTCTTGTCTTATGTTCATCCATCCTTTAACATGTGAGCTCAAACAAAATGTACACTAGTATTTTTACGCTACACCAACACTTTATATTTACATTCTTCATTTTCCTTCCCAAATATGAAAAAAAAAAATTCTAAAATCGCAGTGTCTTGGTCGACACAAGGAAAAACCAAAAAAATTGGCCCATCTTCATTTCATCTCCAAACTTCACAAACTTGGTGTCTATCGCTTCCTCTCACTGCGAGGAACAAAAATATATAAATATGTTGGCCGAAAAGCGACTATACTCACCGGAAAATTGACAAAACCGTCGAGTACTTTCACCATAAACCACCATCACACCTTTTAAAACTTACATGGTTGGAAAGAGCATGCCGAGAGTTTTCTATTCTACTGATTTTTTCTTCAAATCGCCGGATTTTTTGGCCGGATTTTGATTTTCATCTTTTTCCTCTTTTTTTGAAAACTCACAAACGCTTTCTGCTTCTTCTCCTTTGAACATTACACACAAGATATTAGATCTAAAATATTGTCCATTAGTTATTGCATTTTTATCCCCAAAAAATTTGAAAACATATAAATTAGTCCTAAACTAACAGTCAACCCAAGTCTTGACCCTATTTTCAAGACATTTAAGTTGACCCTAAGGTTATAATCTAAATTTAACTTGGTCCCCAAGCATTTTAAATAATTAATTTCGACCCCTAAACTTTCAAGTTTTGCATATTTGGTCCCTAAACTTTTAATTCTAATCACATAAGTCCCTAAACTTTAATTTAACCTAAGTTGACCCTCAAACTATCCAAACATATTAAATTAAAGTCTTCTAACTATTATAATTGTTTAATTTAACCCCTAAAGAATTTAATTACTTCATAAAG
>CAVNYN010270616.1:0-36658 GCA_963692815.1 Nyctanthes arbor-tristis | reverse complement strand
TTTTTTTTAATCAAAATATTTATTTTTTTGTATTTTATCAAAAATACCCCTAAGTTAACAAAGGAAATTGACAGATTTAGTTGCCAAGGACTTGGATGGGGTCTCTTAAAAAGTTGGGGACCTACAGAGGAAAATTAAAGGTTGAGGATGTGATCTATTAATACTTGAAAGGTTCGGGACGTTAGGTGTAAATTACCCTTATTATTATTATTATTATTATTTTCCATTACCCATTAACCATTATTAGTGGAGTAAAATATTGAATTATTATAGGTAGCATTTTGGTCCTTCAAGAAACTATAACAAAGTCTCCTGTCCCTGATTACATATAAAGGGAGGGACCTATCAATTTTAATAAATTTTCAAATAGACGGGCCAACATCATGTTTAATAAAAGGAGAAAAGCCATTTGTACCAGAGATTTTGCAAAATTATAATAATCCTAATAAATAAATTATTGGGTCTGACCAAAATTGTGGAAAAAAAGAATTTTATTCCTTCGAGGAAAACAGAAATTTTAATTTGTAAGAAAAGAAGGATTTTCCTTGTAAGAATTACAATTTACAAGTTTAGAAGAAGTAGAATTCAATTTATTTATAAAGAAAAGGACTGCGAGGGTGAAAATGGAACTTAAAAGGACTTAACTCTCAAATTTTTATAAAGAAATGACTGGTGTTCCTAAACATTACCCAAAAAAAGCAAAAAACCACTTGTGTGGTCTTGAAACCATCAGTGATTTTTTATTTTTGGGGACAATGTCAACGCCGTTTCTTTTGAAAAACTACCCAAAAAAAAAAAAACGAAAAAATAAAATAAAGGTTCATGCCTTCAAGGACGCCTTGTGGGCATCCTTTGATACTGAATTGTTTAGAGAGAGATTAAGGGGCGAGAAATTAAGATGTTGTATTGAGAGTCTTATAAATGTCTCTCTTCTTGTAGTTATTGGCAATTTAGCAAGCCTTGTTAATTTTGTGACTTTCGTTCCTACAATGTAAACTGCTTGATATGAGGAAAGCGGATTTTTCACCCAACATAACTTTATACAAAGCTTGTTTGTAGACATATACATGGCAAAAAAAAGTTACTCATTGTTCATTATGATTCATGTATGCAATCATTTTAGTTACCTACTTTTGCCTGGCAAAGAATCATATAGTCGCCCTCTAGTATTTCATTTTTACAGACAAAAAGTTTAAAGTAGTGGAAATTAAGAAGAAGAAACTGTTAAAATCATAGGCAAAATTTAGGCCCCCACCAACCAAAATATGTATATAGTGTATCTCTATATGTGCAATATATATTCCTAAGAGTAGGACAAATACGTCCGCCTCAATAACCACACACGTGTGGCACTGCCCTCAAAACCTTTTTCTTTAGTGTCTTCTTTGTCTTCTTCTTGGACTCACTGCTTTGTATAATCTCTCATATTCAAGTTAGGGATCTCTTCTTCTTTTGATCCAAATGGGCATTCTTCTCTTCATTCTTACAGTTGGGAAATTGATTATCGTGTCGTCCTCAGCCACCCATCTACAAATAAATTGACACTAAGAATGTTACGATATCAATCCACTATCAGCAGAGTGCTACGATTTGCATGTGTTGGCCCTCAATTAATCGGTTACATGGCCGCTTCTATTAATGTGCAAGTGGACATGTAGCTAGAAATGAGTTGATTTTATCTAGCTAGCATTGAATCAATAGATTCCATACCCGCCCCTTGGCCATTGCTCACATTATTGATGTAGTGGATAGCATTCAATGGCATATCATTATATGTCTTCATACAAAGACACTTCTCAATAATGTGATAGGTATGTCCAAATATCCATTCTCTATAATTCATTCCGAAGGTCAAAGTTTAGTTGATGGAAATGAATGATTTAAACTGACGACTAGATAAAGATAGTGGTAAGACAGGACAGAAAATACAAGGCAGAAAATGAAGGTTAACAAAGAAGGGCCATCCTAGCTATATCCCTAGCTAGTATAATTTCGGGAATTTTAGATTCTACAGATAAATGAATAAGATTTTAACTTCTTTTGTTTCTTTTGAAGGAAAATGGAAACACAAAGATTTTTCATCATTACCTGAATTGAGTGACAAAACGATGTAAAAAGATAGAAGTTTCCAGCCTGGCAAGATCAAGGCCAGGGCACAATCTTTGTCCACCTCCAAATGGTGTGAAATTGCAAAGGTTCATCTCCTTTTCCTTTGATCAACAGACAATTCCCACAATATATAATAATCATTTTTAAAAAAAAAAAAAAAAACTTTGATTTTATCCATAAAATAGAATGCAAAACAATAGTAATAGAAAAAGAAGCTTTCTTACTTGCCATCTCCATGGATTAAATTGATAAGGAAAGTCAAAAAGATCACTATCCAAATGCACTGATCTGAAATAGGCTAACACACACCATCCCTTTGGAATGCAATGCCCTTTTATTTCTACATCTTTTGTTGCTTTTCTCATCACCCCAATAATCACATTTCCCATCCTTAGAGTTTCTGTAATCACCTGTCAAATATATATATTCATTCACTCGTCAATCTCGAGTTCTCATGTCATATGGACCCGCTAGCACGTGCGATGCACACATGTATAGTAATAGATATTATGGAACTCACAGTTTGTGTAAAAGGCAGTGATAAATAATCACTCCAATTCAATGCTTCTCCTTGTTTTTCTTTTAGTCTCTTCAATCTAAGGTTCTCCTCCTGTGTAACATGCATATGAAAGAAAAAAAGAATATTAATTAAGGTATTATGTGACGGTAAAAGTTTCTGACAAAGTATTGCCAAGTGTTATGTATACCGTTAATTGTTGGAGGGCGGCCGGAGAATCGGACAGGTATCTAGATTGCAAGTGTCATTAGGACAGGAACTGAATCTTCACCAGGAATCATTAAATCAATCATATTTTCTGCTATTAGATCATCTGTCAACTGTTCACTTCTCTCACTCACCAAAACATCTGCTACATCTTTTGGAACCACCATTGCATCTCTCCTATTCCTTTTTTCTTGGATAATTTCTTGGATCATCTTAACCATTTTCTTCTTTGCCTATAACCAAAAGGAAAACACAAATTAAATATTGGTAATTTGCAATATTATTCCACATTAATTAGGCATTAGCACGTAAAGCTACCATATTTTTCTTGTCACAGGAACACGCTTTTTCAAGAAATAATAGGGGCTACCTAACTATAAAAACTACTCGATATATACTAGTCTATGACATTGGGTGTCCTAAGTACATGGGATCGAGTCGATACTTGCCTGTAACGATCGATAGAGCTGACTGCCAGGCAAATTTACTGGTAAAGACATGAGACCCCTAATAAATTCTTGAAATTGTTTCTTGAGAAGCTCCATTTGGGAGCCCGGATCCAGTCCAATCAATGCTTTCACTAGTACTTGAAAAGCAATCTGAGAAAAAATGGAAAAAAGAAAATGTGAACATAAATAAACTGAAGTGGAATTTCACAGAAACAGCAAAAATTATGCAAACATAATCATTATTAGGGTTCTAATCTTTTCAGACAAAATCATTATTCATCCTAAAGTCCGTTCACATGATTAGGTTTTCATATTATTTTACCCAAAAAATGATTCTAAACTGGAGTAGAAGCAGCTGCAGCAATCATTAATCAAGCATCAAAGTTACAGACTTTACAATCACTTCCTTAGTGTGTGTATCTGTGCGAGACAGATAGAAGGTTAATTTTTTATTTAAAAAAAAAAAAGAGAGAGAGAGAAGAAAAAAACCCACAGTTTTTGTTTCATCCTGAATGTAAACAGGAGAATCTTCCCTCCATTTCGCTGTAGATTCCAGCAAGAATTTCTGCATGTCACTGGTGATTTGGGCTTTCAGATTTGCAGACTTAAAGAAAGAACCCATTAATCCATGGATTCTCCTCTGCAAGCTTCCACTAATAAGCAATATGGAAGATTTCCCCATAAGCTCCGTCAGCGATTTCGGATAAGACGGCACAAATGTTTTCGCATCGCTTTGCAGAATGATCCTACTCACTTCTGCATCCGTCGAAACTATAGTTACACTCCCAAATATGTGCGACTTGAATACCTTCCCGTACCTGCAAGTCAAATAGACCGACAAATCACAAATTATACAGATAGTGACATCAATTTATGTATTTTTTCTAAAAAAATTTCTCTTTTCTTTGTTTGAGAAAAAGAAAGGTGAGGGGGGGTTTGATTACATGCGACGACGCTTGTCCATGAAGCTCTCGGGGCGGTCGGAGAGGGCACAAGAGATGAACTCAATGGTTTCTCCAACGAAAGGCCATCCGAGTGTGCCTAAAGGAAGTGGGCTTGTGTGATTGCTTGGACGAATGAAACTTTTGAACTTCCTATGAAGGAATATTGCAGAGAGAAGTAATGCTGAAGTGATTAGGAAACTCCACAAGATGTCCATTTTTTGAGGTGTTTTTTCCTCTCTGTTTCTCTGTCTCCCACTGAACAAAATGACTAAGTTTCTGAAAGGAATTTGCGTATATATTTGCATGTGTATGCACACGTGTGCCTGTGTGTGAGAGAGAGAGAGAGAAATTCATGATCTGATATTGTTTGTTTAGTTTAGTACTTATAGATGGAGAGGACAGAATAAAAGTTGAGGAATCACATATTGCCTAGAGAATATGTCGGCTTATTCGTCCGGCTTTGTTTCGTATCTTGACTCTTTTGAGTCCCACTATATGTATGAAGGTTTGACCACTTCTACTGTCGGCTTATTCTACGTGTTGCATTTGGATCTATGAACTTTTTTTTTTTTTAAATATAAAGGGATTGTAGGGAAGACGAATCGAACATTAATATAGAGTGTGTGAAGTCAATATGGATGCCATTCAATCACACGAGTCTTGGCAAAGATCTATGAACGTTTAAGATAAAATATTTTTACAATTTTATTGGTTTTTTCATGAATAAAATAATTCAGATAGACAAACTATAACGAGTAGAGCATTTTCTTGATGTCTCAACTCCCGGTTCTCCCTCCTTAACACCCATCTTTCTGCTTTGCATCTCTTGAAGGTTTGATGGAAAGGGCGTTTACAAATGAAAATCCTAAATAAGTAATTAATGAGTTCTTCATAATCTTTCACATTTGATCTCATGAAAAAAATACCTTACTAGGAAGATAATGAAACGATTTTGAGAGTGTATATATATGGGAAAAAATTACACTTATTAGAGTTGACGATCTAAAGTAGTTTTAGAATAAAATAGTAATGATTAATTAACGATCTAGGATTATTGTATCCACAAATAGAAAAGAAACATTAGATATATATATATAGGGAAAAGAGATTTTTTTTTAAAATTTAATTGTTGAAATGATGAAATGATTGTGAGAATATTTGAAAAAGAAGGAAAAAAAATGTGTAAAAAGGGCCCCTACCTACGTTTATGATGGTACATCGTGGAACAGTGGACTATTAATTTAGCTATGGCCTCGTGCATTCATGTGACAAATTAAACTTCTTATTATAAAAATCTTTCCCACTTTTCCATCATCATCGCCTTCGTCCCTCAATCAGAATTTAGAATATGCATTTTTCAATATAATTCTATGTAGATTTGAGAGCTCATCTTATCTTAAAAAGTTAACATAATTAAGAGAAATAATTTAAATATATATACGTTATTTAATTATTTTATCGTTTTCAAATGTGAAATATCTATCCTTAATTAGCAAATTTGTAACAGATAGCCTAAGGGTAATAGTTTAAGTGACAAAAAGAGCACAATTTATCAGGATAAGATTCTGAGTTCGAGTTTATACCAATACCCCTCCTCGAAATCCCTCAAAATTGTATGTTTTAAAAAAATTTTAATAGGTAAAACTATAAATAAGTAATAATCAATGTAAAAAATGGCATGGAAAACAATCTTGAAAATTTGACGTTTGTGTGTTGTTAAAGTAACTTCTAAACTCGACCAATATCTAGTTTAATTTGTGTTTACTTATTATTGAAAATTGATTTCGTCTATGGTTTCATATACTTATAGAAGATACATCATCATTCTCTAATAAAATACAAATAAAAATAAATAGTATCTCGAATAAGAGTTTTTTTTTCAGCTGTGATTTTCTTCCAAAATAAATAAATGGAAGGCTGTGAACCCATCATCATCCTTTTATTAATGAAAATGCCTTTTCTATAAATATATATATAGAACTTTAGACAATGACTTTCCAAAATAACAAATGATTAGTATTACTCATTATGTATATCAAAATTAGAAAAATGCTACTTTACCGCTAAAAATGTATCACCTTAATTAGGTGACACCCCTTACATGGAATGAGACCCATCTCATTAATGCGGTGGATCCAGCCCCCTCCATATGAGAGGGGGTGGCACTTAGGTGTCACTTGGGGTGTTCACTAGCATTACTCTAAAATTATAGGTAGCAAGGCTTTGTGTATTAATTGAGGGCAATAATTTTGGATTTAATAAGAAAAATCCATAGTTGATAGTAACGTGATGAATATCTAAACCACCAATATTTTGTTGAACAAAATAAATATAAACAACTAAATGATTTAAGATTTATATGAATGTCTTTGGAGATCTTTTCTATCATGACATCTGTGTTAGAGGTACAAAATTAGATACATGTCATTTTCTTTGTTTACATCAAAAAGAACCAAACCTAACATCAGATGGAAACCTTACTAAGAAACGCGTTTCAAACTGAAATCACACGACCACCTTTTCTCTAACAATGACATGTGCTCAAAGCCATAAGATTAGGAGGCAAACAAAATTAAATCAAACACCATCATTTTTTCCATTAAAAAGTGATAAGTTTACACACTTTGAGAGTACCTCTTTGACTGTAGCCCTAGTTTCCAATATTCAATCTTGAGTTGGGCCATTACTCATCTTTCCTTTTGTATTTTCTATATTAATCTCCATACCCCCAAAACCCCCTTTTCCTCTTTGCCTAAACTTTGTAATCATTGGTCTTGACTAAGACTTTTTTTTTTTTTTTTTGAACTATGGTCTTAATTAAGACTTAGTTTAATTAAATACACACACACACACATATATATATATATATCCACTTTAGAGTATATATAGCCTAATGTCATCATTTCATCAAACTCTCTTGAATGTGCTTTTACCATTTGTCAAGTTGGCCAAACTCTTAAGAATCTTGGGAATATCTTGTGGATGTGTTTGGATCTTTGTGGCAGTTGATAAGAGATCTTCAAGAAATTTAAAAAAGCATGGAAGTCCAAATTGGGTTTGGTGTGGAAGTTTGCATGTAATGGTAACTTTTAAGTGGGATTGGTGGTGCCAATGAAGCCTAGATCCTTTGGTTAGAGGGCTAGGCTGAGGTACTATGACCTAGAGGTCTCAGGTTTGATTCCTCTATATAGGGTATTTTCTATATTTTATTGTAGTATCTATTCCCACAATATGTGGGTTTGTATATTTTCTTGACGCTGTGTTTCAGTAGGATAAATATCTAAGAGTATTTGTGCTACTATGATGTAGATTTGTAATTGTACTTTCAAAAAAATTTGGGATTGGTGGTGTCCACATCTTGATTGGAAATTGTGCATTCTTTGTGTCACTCCTTGTATATATATATAATAACTAATAAGACAGTATTTTCAAGCAAATTTGTGCAACTATATACACATAGTTGTAATCATCTTCAAGAGGCCCCTTGTATACATGCTGAACTATATAATAAAAGATGAGTGTATAATTTTTTCCATGAGTGTGAGAGATATTGACTCCAGGAGGCTACAATTAATATGCACTTGCAGACATAGATGCCTCCACGTAATGAGAGAAACAAGTCCACATGCTTCTATATCAGTTGAATTCAGAATGAAACCATTTTCGTGAGATTTTAGTAAAATTCTAGTTTTGTTATTAGGTTTGGAGTACTTGTTGGAACATTTAAACAGATCATAAAAGACTACTCTTCATCGATACTTATTAAACAAAATCATTCAACAATATTGTCTCTAAAATCCATTGGTAATATTCTAAACAGTTGTTCATGAATTTTGAATATTAATTGATTGCGGCCGGGGCCATCAATCCATGTGCATTTTTGTGGCTCAAGAATTTAATTTGAACCAACAAAGGCTGGATGGAATGGATGGTGGATGATACACAGTTATTTAGGCTCTGGTTATAGGGTAAAATTTCTTCTTTATTTGAAAATTGCATGAACTATAATGAATTCATATATTTGACCTAACACAGTGAGTTGAATCACTGACTAGAAATCAATTGTAGTTCATGGTAGACCATCAGGTTCTAGTTCGTCTAGTAGCCGATCCCAATTGAATTCAAGTTGTCAATTTATTTACCCACAAAGTCAATCAGCATTGTTGAGTTAGTGGCTAATGAGGGCAGATATTTTATCAATTTTTCTATAAAACCGAAGTTGGTTCTATTAATGTGCTCACGTGTAGTGTTGGCATCTGACATGTGTAAAAATAATATATCACACCAGTGTACTTTGAATTTAATGAATGAACAAGATAATGCCAACTTTGCACGCGGGCACATTAACAGAACCAACTTCGATTTTGTATAAAAAATTGTATATTTTATCAGGTTCTTCATGCGGTTCAAGTGATTCACATCCACCCACCCCCTTCTCCTGATTTTTAGTTAAAAAAATGGATAATCTAAAAATAAAAGCGCTGTTGAGTTAGGAAATTTTTCAAATACTTCAAGAGTAAGAAGAACTCGGTACTCTTGACCAGTGAGAAGCAAGAGAAGGAGATATAAGGGTTCCAATTAATCAATTAAGGGTAAATTTCACAAAAGGTCCCTCACCTTTGCAAAAAGTAAGAATTTCATCCCCAACTTTGTTTTCAAGCGTGTATGTCCCCAACCTTTCAAAAAGGGTTATTGGCGCAAAAGGTCCTTACCTTTGAGTTGTTTTGTGAAAATCGTCCCTACCTTTCATTTCTTGGCAATTTCATCCTCATCCTTGCATTTCTTGGCGGAATTCATCCCTACCGTAATTTGCCGTTAATCTTTCCATTTTTCAACCTTTATTTTTGTAATATTATATCTATATATACACACTTATATTTTATAAAATCTAAATTAATGCATTAATTATTATTTTTTGTATTTTAAAAAAATTAATGCACTTAAATCTAAATACGCCAATAAAATGTTAGGTAAGATTAAATAAGATAAGTGTGTTTTATTTTATTATGTTGTTTTATAGGGTACATAACTGATTACTAAATAGACGTATAGTTAAAAAAGTATAACAAGCAAAATAATTAACAATGTTACCGCCTAAATAAAATAAAATATAATTTGATTCTCTGATAATTTTCTTGAATATTACACACACAGTGATATATATACTCTTCAACAATGTCGGAACTATTGGAAGAAGTAAAGAGAATATATGTGTGTGTATGATATTCAAGAAAATTATTTGAGAATCAAATTATATTTTATTTTATTTAGGCGGCAACGTTGTTAATTATTTTGCTTGTTATACTTTTTTAACTATACATCTATTTAGTAATCAGTTCTGAACCATGTAAAACAACATAATAAAATAAAACGCACTTATCTTATTTAATCTTCTTTAATATTTTATTGGCGTATTTAGATTTGAGTGCATTAATTTTTTTAAAATACAAAAAATAATTAATGTATTAATTTAGGCTTTATAAAATATAAGTGTGTATGTATAGATATAATATTACAAAAATAAAGGTTGAAAAATGGAAAGATTAACCGCAAATGACGGTATTGATGAATTCCACCAAGAAATGCAAAGGTGGGATGAAACTACTAAGAAATGAAATGTATGGACGATTTTCACAAAACAACTCAAAGGTAAGGACCTTTTGCGCCAACAACCCTTTCAAAAATAAGCACAAAAGGTCCTTATGAGCAATTTCTATCTATTTTCACATTTATATGCTTACAAAATGACCATTTTACCCTCTTTGTATGAAATAAAAGGAAATTAGTACAAAAACATTTTATAAAATCTAACAGATTTAAAGAAAAGAATGAGAAAATATGTTACTTCCTCTTATTAGTTACTCTTAACTTCCACCAAGTACTGTCACTATTCCTTCACTAATTTTTTGGGAGAGGGAAGGATAAGGCTCCACTTAAGTTGCCTTTAACAATAATTAAAGAGGATTTACATCCCATTTTTAGTTATATGTAGACACAAAAATTTTGTATGAACGAGGTTGTAGCGGAAACAAAAGGGCTTTTTAAATTTACCAATAATTTAAACTTTCAATTTTTTCTCAAGACAAAATCATATATTTTTAATCGTTCTAATTTTTATAACTTGAATATCAATTACATCTCAATTATCATTACTTATTTACGTTTAAATTTCAGAGAGTTCATTGCCTAAAGTGATTATAATACTAATGGCGGCGGCGGTGTTAAGTAAGTGAATGAAAAAGATAATATATTAATCATTGTATATGTGTTATTTGTGTTAAGTGAGTAGATGTGAAAATGATATACAGTTGAATATGTATAAGTGTGTGAAAAAGAAAGAGGTAGACAGATCAAAATAAATAATTAAAATTTTTGTTCTTATTTGTTAAATTTAAATAAAGGGTAAAATTGTTTTTATAGAAAAAGTGAACAATGAAAATTGACAAAAATAGTATGTAGGAACTTTTTGCACTTATTTTTGAAAGATTGGGGGACTTACATGCTTAAAAAAGGCTATAAGTGAAATTATTACTTTTTGCAAATGTTGGAGACCTTTTGTGATATTTACCCATCAATTAATCATATATCTACTTGTCAGTTCCTCATTAGTTAGAGATACTGACTTTGATACTCTTGGATTGAGTACTGGAAATGGTATCGCTGAGCTAGAAGATCTAACCCGAGATAGTAGAAACCACTATAAGAGTAAATTGGAGTTCAACAGGCGTAGCAATGTGTTATGTAAAGGAAAATGATTGTTAACCAACTCCTGATATGGACTTTTTTTTTAAAAAAAAAGAAAAAGAAAAAAAATAAAAAATACTGCATGAGCCTTTGCGTGGTTTTAAGGCTTCCGCCTAGGCTTGCCCACTTTTAATTTTTATTACCACCAAAATAGTATTTACAAACTGAAGAGGGGGACGTAATGGGTGTCACCTTCTAAAATTTAATAATGCAAATATAACTCCTGATATGGACCTTGATATCTTAGAATCATATTTAAAACTATTCTAGTTCGTGTATCAAGTTTTTTTTTTCTTTTTTTCTTTTTTTATTATGGAAATAAATAAGTGAAATTATTTGGGTTTAGTTTTACTTTACATCAGAGCCCATATCAGAAATGAAGAAAACAAAATTGAGAAATATTCCAAAATTGTGGATGGCAAAAAACTGCGATCCGCACCAAACTCAATGGATATTTACTTGAAATGGTAAGGATTTTTTATGATCTGTAGATCGCGGGGCAATAATGGATCGAGGACAGTATGTCAGATCTGCCCTGCAAAAATAAATAAATAAATAAAATGAAAAGTCAAAAACACACCACGTAGCCATAGGCCATTTAACGAGGTTCTTCATTCAACAATAGCACCATGTAAAATAGTGTTATTATCTTATAGGGAATTATATTATCACTATACTTTTTGTTTCTTACACCACAATTTAATTATTTGCTTAAACACCTTAAATAAAATTACATTAGCAACGTTAATTTTAATATTTATTCTAACATCTTTTTCCCCCTCCCACCACAATCTATCTATATTATTAATTAAGAAAACTAATTAAGTCTCGATACCTTCTTTTATACCGCGTTTTTCCCGCTTTTTATTTAGTAAATCTTGCGGTAATTGTTCTTTTTCTTTTTAAACAAAAACTTTTATGAAAGAACTTAGAAAAGATTTGAACATGTGACAATTGAGTTTAGCACTCAAGACTTAACCATTTTGCCCACTTTTTTTTTTTTTTGTAAAGCTTTTAATAAAATAAAATATCAAATCTTAAAGACTAATTTCAAACAAACCCTAATCCCTCTCAATTCATTTATTTACCATCTCCGTTTGTGTGTGTGTGTTGATGTGTTTAATGTTATTTGAATTTTTTTAACGCGTTTTACATTTTTTTTATATTTTTTTAATTTTATTAGGATTTTTGAAAATGTGAGGTTGTAGAAATGAGACGGTGTACGGGGGAGGCATATCCGATCAAAACACATCCCATTGCTATTCTTGCTGTTAAGATTCCTTCTATTTTCAAATTAATTAAGATGTAATGCGTATTCTATCTTATTTTTTGCCCCCTCCCCCAATTTCTAAATTACTTATATTTGAAAATTTATTCCCTTATTGTGAGAGAAATGTCTCTTCTTCCCGCAAACACATCCATATCTGACCTTACTTCAATTGAAATGTATAAAATCTAAAAATCTAGATTTAGTATAAAGTGTGATTCCTTGGGTTGGTAATAACTTAATAAGTTAAATGTGAATCATAACAAATTTTTCTATTTGAATTCTCATCACATATAATTTTTTCAAAAACTATACGTAAAGATATTTACAACAAATATTTTTAGTATTTATAATATATTGTTCGACTTAGATTTTGCCTTTCATGATCTACTATTCCGGTTGGAATCTCTTTTTTTTTTTTTTGCTAACTTTACTTATAGAGATAACAAATCTAAATTTGATAATATTGTACATTTGTTGATGAACTTACGTTTTCGAATGTATTGAATGATGGTAATAAATTTTTCCTATTATTGCATATATGTATGAGAGATTAGATATAAGAATGTAGATTTTCTTCTGAACGATCATCTTCTGAACGATCTTGAACTTCAAGATTACTAATCTTATTGATTCAATTAATGTATACATGTGTTTTAATATTTTCTACAGATGTGCAGATATTGCAGATTTATTATGTAGCTATTTAATGATCGATTTGGTAATGACTTAAAAAAAGAATTAAAATTCATTTTTTATTCTTCTTTATTCTTCTTTTTTTTTATCTTTTTCTTTTTTGGAAGAAATTGAAATTATGGAATAATTGGTAGATTGTGGTGGGAAGAGAATATTATTCCTTTCCTTTTTTAATTGTAATTTAGAAATGTAGATTATGAATGTAATATAAGAAAATTTTTATTTTGCCCACGTATACATGTTATTATGCATACGTGTAATACGTGACACACATTCAGGTTACAAGTGTGAGATTTTTGTAGTTTAGATATTTAACACATATGCATACGTGCATAGTAATATACATGCATGTAGGCAAAATAAAATTCCTATAAAATAATTATCCTTATCTTATTAAACAGTTTGTAAACTACCCCATGCCCCCATGCATTGGGCCACTCATCGCTACGCGTAGATGAGTCTAGACTCAAATCACGATTTTAACTCTTTTTTTCTTATGCTTTACACAATATAGAATAAAGATATAGATTCTACAGAAATATTGCATTTTCTGGAATTAAGAGTAAATAGGTGGAAATGAAAATTTGGAAAGCTAAAAGGACACCTTGTGACGTGGATGATAAGATCAACTTGTCCAAATCATTGATGATAATAACTTGTGTTGATGGAGACAAACTGGCGATTTTGCTCAATGAAAGCAATGGAAAGGTTTTCTATTTTAAACATTGGAATATACTGATGATCTTTGAGATCTCTCCAAAAATCGAAAAGTGAGAATCGCTAATGCGACTCAAAACCAAATTGTAAGTTGCGTTGCTTTCGGCATTATATAGAAGTTGATCATGATCAATTCGATGGCTATGATGATTGTCTTGACTCTTGATAATCATATCAAGCTAGTCATATATTGGCTTCTTTCATGGAAAATCAAAGGGAATGAATTTACATGAGCGGACAAATACTATAAATGTTGAAAACACTTGAAATGTGTTTGAATTTAGTTCATTTGACAACATGACTATTTTGAAATGTAAAATGTCATTTTACAATTCTTTCTAAATATAATAAGATTGTTGCGTCCAAAAAGGGGAAAAATTATAAGACGGTTAAAACACCAAATTCTGGTAGAAATGGAACTAGAAGCCGATCCTCACAGCAACTAGGGCTAAGGGTGAGTAGGGGTGCAACTCGGGCAACTAATAACCCGGCCAGCAAAAAGCTCGAGCCAAGCTAGCTCATGGCCCATTTTGCGGGCCAAGGCCCCCCAAAATAGGGCAAGGCCCAAGATGACAGGCCCAATGGGCTTACAAAGGCTTGCACAGCGGCCCGTAAAAAGCAGGATGCGGGCGACAGCTTTTATATATATATATTTTTTTATTTTTTTTTTTTTCTTCAGCAGCTTGGCTTGAGTGTTTTTTTTTTTCCTTTTTGCCTGAGCAGAAAAAAGCTTGAGTCAAAATTGTAGGTTTAAAAGACTAAGAGTGATAACTCAAGTGGTAAAGAGCAGCTCTTATGAGAACAAGATCTTAGGTTCTAGTCTATACCCCTTTTCAAAGTTCCTCCCAAATGTATTATTTAAAAAAAAATTTGTAGGCTCGGAGTGATTTTTGACTTGCAAATGCAAGGGGTGAACTCTTACAGTCCAAATCCCTCTTCTTCCTAACATAACCACCTATCCCACCAGGCCCCGATCCCCAATCTCACCGCCGCCACGGCACCACACAGTCGGGCCACCCCGCTTCACATGAGTAAAGTGCAATTCTTTTGGCCCCCCTCAATCAGAGGGCTAAATATCTCCAGCAGAAGGTCTTATTTTGGTGTACAATATTCATTCACATTAAATATTTGGGTCGGCATTACAACCTGGTTATGGCTAATAATTATTACAACAACTTGGTCCTATAAAGCTTGAGAAACTGAGGAATTTTGGAATGCTAAATGTGCAGAACATGGGTTTGTCCCTAATAAATGACAAAAATAAGGGTTGATAAGGATAACAGCTGCCATTTGACTGCAGCCCATTGAACCACTGCAAAGAGTGGCAAGACAAGACAAGACAACTAATTAAATAAAGTTTACTAGTAAATTCCTATATTATGAATTTATAAAAATGAAAATATGGGACTACTAATAATTCAACTACTTGGTTGAAGATGAGTTGCAAAGATCGGGTAGTTCGCTGATGACGACGATGATCAACATGCAAAATATTGAATTGAATAAAGAAAACGATAATACGAGCAGTAATGGTGCTCATTTTATACTAAATAACTATTAACTCACAAATTATGACATTGAATCTCGTTCGATCATTTTTAACATCTAACTAGTATTACTTTATATATGCGTCTGTGTATCTTTCAATTTTAAATTATGTAGATTTTTCTTTAGAGATGAAGATGTTGGAAGTGCAAATGGGAAAAGTACATTAAATATCGCCCTAGAAACGTCCCTTTAGACATATCTAATTATTTCTATGTATTGTTCTGAAAAAATGTCTGGTACGATAGAGTACTAAAAACTCAGTACTTGTGGTCAATAAAGAACTTGTCTATGTATTCAAAAGCTTCAATTTAACAACAAATTAGACTCCTTAAATTCACATGTTAATTCTTGATTTCACCATGCACAATGTTGGTACTCTTATTATAAGCCAAAAATTTGTTCACATGGCCTGAAAGCCAACTAGGGCCATTTTCTTGAGTTCATCAAATAGTCAATAATCACCAAATGCACCCCATAGTTTTACTCAATGCCCACTCCAAGAAGGGCCACTGTTTTAATGGATTGGAAAGCCCCCACCAAATCGAGTAACCATTAATAAATGTGATGCAAATTGGTTTGGGTGTGTATTTATTCGAATTTAATCATCAACCACATTTTAAATTAGATGAATTTTGAACATGTGGAAGGTTATTTCTTTTTTATTTTTCAAAGGATTTTTAAAGAAATTTTCTGAAAAAAAAAAAATGGTAGCAGAGTTTCATATCAGCAAAGCTATAGAAAACAACCAAAAGTTCTTAAGAGAGCTTTTTGAAAAATCATATTTCGTATCGAATGGCCCTTTTAACAGCCAAAAGTTCATAAGAGAATTTTAGATATCTTATAAAGAGTCTAAGACTCTTGTCATATTTTCTTGAGTTTTGCACAGAAAATTTACATTTTTTTCTTTTCTATTTTACAATACAACAATTTAAGCTTGTACCCAAAACATTTCACTTTTCATTTATTAAAAAAAATTCACTTTGTTTTCATCAAATCACTTCAACCCACATTTGTTAAACGTGCAAACACATTCTCATGTAATTTCCATTATTTTACAACCATAATTTTTTTTTAAGTACAATTACAAGTGCATATAGGTGTATGTCTTTCTGAAACACAGTGCACAGAAATCAACAATACAAACCCCTACAACTATATATGAGACTACAAATTATATAAAAAATGTAGACAAACCCCCATATAGGGGAATCGAACATGGGACCTCTACGTCCTAGGGTCTCAACCTTAACCCCCTAACTAAATGGGCTAAGGTCTCATTGTCACAACCATAATTTTTTTAGAAAAATATTTTTAATAAAGATAATTTTCAAAAAATCAATTTCATACTTCATTACTCAACAATTCAAATGTTTCATGTATATTTACCAAAATCGGTGTTTCGTGTTCTTGCTTGAAAGAATTTCAAATTTGAACTGGACCCCTCGAATTTCTTCAGAAAAGAAAATAAAAATGATAGATCATATGGGTATGTGGCCAAGTAAAACGCCAACACGAGGACGTCAGCACATAGTGTGACCTAGAGATAGGGATGGCAGAAAAATCTAATCCGCTCCATAACCCGATGGATACTCGATCTATTTGAGGAAAAAAATTCCCGATCTGTGAATTGGTGGAGCAAATCCTTGTAGAATTTGAGATCCGACACATGATCGCAATCTGATCCAATCTGATCCGTTTAATAATTATTATTAAAAAAAAAGTGGAAAACATGTTACCTTCACAGAATCACATTCGGTCAAGTCAACACTTATCCACTTCATACCTCCGGTCCTCCCTCCCACCCACGAACCTAACCTTCAGCCCTAAACCCCCTTCATCCCTCAGTCTCTCACGCAACTTGCAACGCACAGGCGCCTCCCCTGTTCAGTTGTTCGGTCGCCTGAGCCACTCGGTCACCGCCTCCAGCCACCTCAAAGTCCACTGTCCAGGTTAGTTAATCCCGCATCTCTAGCTCCTCTCTCGCTTCATTTATTGCTTCGCTGATGGCCATCTTCTTCCCTAATTGCTATATCCAGTTCTTCAAATTTAAAATTTTTAGCAAAAATTTAATACTTAGTTAATTAAGTTTAATTATTTCGTGTTTAGTTTACAGTTTTTGAACTCTTTCAACTAAATTTTTTATTGGATTATGTTTGCTACTAAGCTAGTTGTAAATAAATTCACAAGAGTGAGATATGTCTTATGAAGATAATGTAGTATAATAGTGGGGGAATTTGGGTTGTGAAAATTGGAGAAGTGGACTATGAAGGAAGAACCAAGAACTAGCGATAGCCTTTGTTATGCATCACCATATGTCATTTTTTGTGTTTTAGGAATCTTATATTAGAATTTCAATGAGAAGACACTTGGAATTATCTACTTTATGCAAGGTTGTATTTAGAATTTTCTTCATATCAACCGAAATTTGGCCACGATTGGATGTATAATTTTTAATTTTTAACTTTTGTATCTAATAATTGTACTGACACTATTGACTCTTGAGCTTGACTTTCAAGAAATGAAGATTTGAATAAACAAATTTTCTTGTTTTTGTTTAACTGGTTTTGTGCGTCAATGATGACTTGTTGAATTTATCTTGGATGTTGTCAATTTGCTAATTGCTATGTTAACTATCGACTATTGATGTTACTTTTGGCTACGATACTTGATAATTGATATCGATCTAATTTCATTTTACTGTTAAAATAGATTGTAGTGTATTATATGATGAGAAAATTAAGTTAGTAGATTAGAGTAGTGTAATGTATGATGTTTAAAAAAAAGTTTTGTGGATCGGTTGGTGGATCGCAATCTTAATCCAATCCGATCTGTAATCTGATTCGATCTGCTCCGATCCGTAAGTTATGGATCATGGAGCAAATCATGGTTTTGTACATCTTTCGTAGAGCAAATTGGATTGGCGCTGATCCAATCCATTATCATCCCTACCTGGAGACACCAAAGGCAATATATTCCATCCCTAGTATTTTGCCTATGTCTAGGAATCAATTTTTACTTTTAAATAAAAGTTATTAAAACCAATTACATCTAAGAATTCTGTATGACTCGCAAGTATTGTACAAATCTCTCCTTTCAATTCTACTCATTTTCTCATATTTCTCCTTAAAACTAGTTTACAAACGTAATTATAATATAAACAACAGTAAACTGACACTTACTGTATATATGCTTTGAAAAAATCTTGGATTCGAAGTATAATATTAGATGGTGAAAAAAAAAAAAAGGGCATAGCCCGAAAGTGAGCAATGGTTGGGTAGGTCTTTGTCAGTTAGTCGGGATCCAATTCGGCAAAAGCGTTTTGTTTAAGCAAAAGCGTTTTGTTTGAGGCAAAAAATGTGAATACCATATATCACGGGAATACGTAGGAAATTTCATGAACTAGTCACCAAACATATGTGTTGTCACGGCACGAGACGATGATGTCATCAACACATCACCACTTCTTCTCAATTCACATAAATAAATGGTTGGTCCACATTATATAATTTTGTATTGTAACGAGGTATATTTTATAGTGTCTAAAGGACTGTGTGTCAACACATCATTAAGTGTGTTAAGTGATAGGCTCCGCAACACACCCAATAGTGTGTTACCACACAATCCAAATAATGTCTAAAGGACACCATAGAAAGACCAATTATAACGATGCAAAACATTTGGGGCTTGAAATTTTTTTCATAGACAAGGGCGAAATTAGAAATTTTTTTCTGTGGGCTAGTAGAAATTGTGCTCCAACGCTTAAAAAAGTATTAAACTATAAATTGTATAACCCATCATTATCGAGAAAATTTCCTATAATCGTCTCTTTTAAACATATATAAAATGTAAGTCGAGCCCACTTTAATATTTAACTCATAGCCAATTTAATATTAGACTCGAATTTTAACAATTAAATATCATTTTTAACTGTGAGTTTATAAAAATTCCAAAACAAATTGGCAACATAAATATTAACTTATTCCCCAAAAAATGAAGAAAAAGAAAAAGAAAAAGAAAGCCAAAGAAAAAAGAAAAAAGAAGACGCTCAAGCCTAGCACATCACCTCCTAATTCCACCTCTGTACATATATATATATATATAACCACGTGACGTGCATACATGCAACAATATATACCACTGGTCAACATTATCTTGGACACATTTTATTATTAGTTTAGAACTTTATCCCTAACTGTTACATTTCTCCCCCTTTTTTTTCTAACAAAAAAGAAGTTAAATAATAATTTTCAACATGTGCACAGTACGCTAGGAAAATTGTTGTGTTAGATATATTTTTTTATTATAATAATATTAAAATCTTTTGTCACATTTGTATAATAAAAAAGTAGGAATGTTGTAGTACTAGCCTCTTAATTAGTACCAATCTACCAGCAAGTGACATTGATAACCGACCCTCACTAAAAGAAAGGTAGTTACTTAATTTTGATTGTTTAATTATTATAAGAGTTTCATTCTCTTCTCTTACAATTTTATCGTCACATCCAAATGTATCGACAAATTTTTTTTGATAAAAATCAATTTATGCTGTTAAATTGAGTTGATTCAATGGTTGTGATTGTCAAATATATCATCATTAAAGGCTCTCATCTTTGCTTAACTTAGATGTAATAACCAAAATTAGGTGGCAAACTCTTCCTAATCTTGATTCATTACAAGCTTCCACATCAATGACTATTTGCTGAAAACAACATTCTAATGTCAGATGCAAAACAGCTTGACTCCACCTAATTAATGCAATCATATCATATATTTTGTGATAATGAATTGATAATCACCAATACTAACAATAATTAATCACCAATTGACATGAATTTGCTATAAGAACACCTATGAAGACTACCATATAAACCATTTGAATGAAATCCTCTCTCTTTTTTTTTTTTTTTGGTAATTATATGTATGCATATATAATAAAGATCATGCGGTCTCTGTAGTAACTCTGCCAATTGACATGCCATTTAGAAGGGAAAAATTGTATCCAGGTCATACTTTTCTAGAGGTAAGTTAAATTTACTTTTCAAGTTATTTATTTTTCAAAATAATAATCAAATTATGGTTAATGGTTGTGCATTCCATCGTTAGGAGAGTTTATTTCAAACTAATTACTATAATTATCCTCAATTTAATTTACAATATGATATTCTGTCACATATATTTGGTTGGTCATATTTTGTTGAAAGGTCAAAAATAATGGTGATGAGTTTGTAAGATGTCAATTATAATGGTTGACACATGTATATAAAAGTATACATATTACTTCGATCATGACTATGATCACTTATAATTAGTGGTCAGGCAGAACCGAAAACACTTGCTTCTTGTTATGACATCTCACCAAATACACAGTCATTTCATAGCCAGTCATTCATCAAATTATTTTGTAAATAAATTTGATCCACCCACTAATTTCTCTTCGCATAAAAAATTTATCTTTAAATCATCATTAAAATAAAACAAGTGTGTCACTATTCATACTACGTTTAACCTGAGATTATTTCGTATAAGACGGGTGGGTTGAACAATTAATGCATGATATGTAGACCTGAAATTAGTAAAAGAATATCCCTACATAAGGTAATATATAAAATTAATTTGCTCTTTTCGTTAATCGCTGAGGTTCTACAAAATTGGATCATCCGGTTGAAAATATGTAACACAATTTTTTTTTTAATAACGTTATTTCAAAAAAAAAATGTTATTTAATCAAAAGGATCTTTTGCTACCATCTGGCACATTGTTGTTTCAGCCAACAAATTAAAAAAAAAAAAAAAAACACACACACACAGACGTTGACTGAAACACCATGAAAAATGGTCATTTCTTATCATGTATTGACAAGTGTCTAATATTTTAAATATTAACATTTTGTAATGTGATTGGAAATTAATGTGCATTTTTCACGATTTTAGAAATTGCTAAAATATAATGATTTTATTTTATTGGAATATACATTCGTAAACTCTTCAAATTTTTATTTCAAGACAAGAAGTTCTGGCAGAAAATCCACCGCCATTCATCGAATCGAATTGATATCAATCAGGGTTTGGTGGGAATTTTATTAGATTATGTCTGCATAATTATTAGGGGGTAGGTTCGATATTAAGTGTTGTTTTTAATCAAGAAATTCGTTTTTTTATTTTTATTTTTTTCCTTTTTCTGTTTTCGATTTCATACTCCGTGCCTATTTTGAAGCTGTATAATCTAATCCTTTGACTAATGATAATAACTCTTTTTTTTTTATATATACAAGGATGAGATAGGAAGATGTAGATATGGTTCGAAATTGGGTTCGAAATTGGGGGCTCCCACCCGAAATGTGAGTATATAACTATTCTGATACTTGTTCAAACCACGACTAATAATTTAATAATTCTTGTTAATACTAATTATTAGTTGTTTTACTTTCAAAAAGAAGAAATTAGTTGTTTTGCCTTCTATTTTACCTTTCTTTCTAGACTAGATGAGCTCAAATTGTCCATTATCGCTATTATTATTTTTTATTTTTTGAATAGATTATTATTATTATTATTTAGGCACTAATTACAATTAGGACTAGTCAAAATTAGGGGCATTAAATTTCTTTTTTGAAAGAGGGGCATTAAATTTCTTGATCACTATAATTTCTCATTATAGGTTCTAGTAATTTGGTCAATTCATGGTAATTCCATTAGGATCAGGGGCTGCCAAAGAAATAATTGGTCTGATCCTACCTTAAAATCAACATATCATCATCGGAATAGCAATTGAACAGGTCTATTTTATGACAAATTTGAAATGTTTCGATTAAAAACTTGTTAATTTTGTAGATAAACGAACCTTTACTTCTTTATTATTTTGAATAACGGTGACATACTAGCGTCATTAATTAAAAAATCACTTTATTATTAAATTAAACTGGTATTTTATTAATAATAATGGTACAAAATCAGCTTGATTTGTGAAGGAGGCTTTGTGTCGTTCATCCAATCAAATCATGACATATGGCCCAAGGTTTATGCTTCATTAATTTACTCCCTCTATCATCTCTCCGTCCCAAAAATATAGTCCACTATTCCATATTAGGTCGTCCCAAAAAGAAAGTCAACTTACCATATTGAACATACATTCAATATTTCATTTTTATATGTGCCCCTAATTAATTATTGTTATTCAATTTCCTATGCATTGAAAGTATTTCAAACAATTAATGAGACTAAGAGTATATTTGAAAAAATAAGGTAAAATTTAATCTTTCAATTATATTAACTATCGTTCTTAATCCATGAAAAAATAACTACTGGACTATCTTTGTGGGACGGGGGGAGTAGTTCGCTACTTTTTTTCATCTGCCTCAAATTATAATTCACTTTTCTTAGTTAGTTTTTTAGTTTTTTGATATACACTTTATTTATTGTGTATGGTAAAGAACACTTAAAGTAAAATATAAATAAGGGGCTTGTATTCAGTCAAGACTTCTATAAACTTTTAATAACTTTTTTTAATACGTGACTTTTGTGGACTTTTTAAGATTTCTTAAACTTTTATGGATTTGATGGGATTTAAATAGGAGATTTATCTGGACTTTTGTTTACTTTTATTTAAAAACTTTCCAAGACTTTTTTAGACTTTAGATATTTATTTTAATTTTAAAAAATTATTATAATATATAATATTATGTGGAGCAGCTTTTTTAAATGAGTAATTACATATCAATAAAATTATTTTCAAAAAATGAAAAATCAAGTTGGTAGTAAAAAGTTTTTATAAAGTTTTATTTTATAACATCAAAAAATTCATAACCTTTCCTAAAAATAAAAAAATATAATTCATAATTTCAGTATCATTGTATGATAAAAAATAAAATATCACATACTCTCCCAACATAAGCAGGAAAATAAAATTGAGACAAGTATCTAGCAAAATAAGGCGAAAATGAAAATATCTTATTATATGTCGCCTTATCATTTTGAGCCTAATTGCACAATAATTTAACTAATAACACATAAAATTAAAAAAAATAATAATCAGTCTATGAAAATGAGTAATGAAAAAATGTTTGAGGTAAATAAATAATTATTAATCTAGTCGATAAAAAAAAATAAATGAGTGTTTGCAATATATAAACGAAAAAGAAAAGAAAAAGAAACTGTCAAAGACCCAATGGAATCCCGCAAGAATGATACAAAAAAATTTGTATTGTGGAGTGTCAAACTGATACAGGAGTTCTGTCGCGCCCGCACATAATTCTTATAACTTATAGTGTTTATATCATTTGATAAATTAACGATAAATAAATAACCCGATAAAATTTTTGTCATCTAATTAAAATATAAGTACAAACATTATGGCTTACTAAATGTATTAATTCAAGAATGTGACCATAACGTGAATTCACTTTCATTCCAAAGTTTGGGTAAAGAAACATATTTATAGTGTAGTTTATCTGCAGAGACTTTAACTCTGTAGGCATCAAGACTACATTTCAATTAAGTAATTAATTAGGAAGCGAGTGTAGATATTACAATTTTATTTGCTGTGAAGACTACTTAGAAAACCGAGACATTTTATGAAATTACTTCTTGGTTGGACTAGTTGTACAAAAATATAAATTTACTGAGACATTATTTCTTCTCATTTCCTTTTGATAAAGAGCAATTAGCAAATATAAAGTAGAACTCAACTTTATTTAAAGTATCTAAATCAATAACTTCATTAATATCGTATTAGAAAGAAAATACATAGAGATAAAATTCTTCTTTTTACAAATATAATTATATTAAAAGATTTTACTTTAGAATATCCCAATATTCACACTTATTATATCATCATAATGATTATTCTTTATAACTCCAAAGGCCCGTTTCCCAGTGACGTACAAGTCATTGCCATCATCTGGAGACACCATTTAAAAGCTTGAGTTATCTTTGTAGGCTTTTCTTTACAACACCTACCATTGATAAAATAGAATGGGTGAATTAAAGGTCCAATGAGCAATATTTACACATGCAATATGATTTTTGAAAACATGATATAGTTTGAAAAGTTTCTTTTTCTTTTGTAAAACATGACATGACTTTTGGGCCTTGATTGCACATGTTGATCTTACCCCCGAGTACTCATCATAATCATAACATGAATAACATGAATCGGATATACATAAACTTGTAACATGCTCATGCACTTGTATGTATGATCATGCGCGTAAACTTGTACATACAGTATATGACACTCCCGTTATAAAAGTGACATGTGAATCTAATTTAAGCATAACTTAACTTGACTTGTAGAAGTAAGATACAACTAGTACAATCCATAAAATATTTTTCATGCTCGTGATGTATTTGTAATGACAACATCTTAAATATGACATGACTTCTAATGTCATAACACTTGTAGTTGTCATGAACTAGTAATAACATCATTTTATACATGTCGTATATAACATCTCATATTAAAGCATTACACTCATTTCACTTTATAAAATATTGCATAAAAGTTCACAATTCATAATTTAAAAAAACATAAAAAGATATAATGCTTCAAACCATATAAAAGAACACATAAGAAAGTGTAAACATCAATAATATAACACATAAATGGGTGTAAATATCACTCACAGTTACTGCTTGGTCGCCTTTTACGACCTACAATCAAAATCATATTCATCTTCAACAAACTTGCATTATGCTCCGTCAAGTATCAAGAATTTAATTAATCAGGTGTTGAGACTTAATCTCGTTTCAGTTTTTCCACTTGCGTGTTTTAAGCATATTTTAGTTTATTTCATGACTAAACTCTAGTTTTTCTTTTTTTTAGGATGAGTTCTCATAATACTTCAATAGATATGATAATTTCTTGAATTCTAACCTCAATCGGGATTACCTCAAAGTAATTCTTTTCTTTACTCAATTTAATTTCCTTCTTATTTTTCTCTACTATTTTATTCTTGTATAGTATGTATGTTAGCACATCTATATTTAGGTGGTGAAAATATTAAGAAAAGTGGAGAGAGTCTGAGTGAGAAAGAGAACTTGTGAGCAACAGATGTAGAAGAGAGATTGGAGAGATACACTTATAATAAAAATTTCCTCTCTATTTATAGAAAATACCTCCAATGTCATATTGCCAAGTATCATTCTTAGATTGGTCATTGTTAATACATCTTTGCCCATAGAATTTCATTTCAAAACCATGTGCTCCAAACCATGTGCACCAAACCACGTGCTCCAAACTATGTGCTTGAAACCATATGCTTAAAACCATGTGCTTGTGTTTACTTAATTTGAAATCTCATTTGAAGTCAATTTAATTAAATTGAATTATCACTTGAGGTCCACAATTATGTATAATTTTATTTCTTAAGGCTTCTTTTTACAATTTATTTGGGTTGTGAAATGACTTTTTTTAACATACTTAATACATCACTATGAAGCTTTCAATACCCATTTTCATGTGGACCTAATAAAACTGAAATTCAACTCTTATAGGAAGATTTATTAATAATCAAAGTAGGGGTCTCTAACATAGTTTCCGGATTTCATCATTCCCGGAAGCCATTTTCATAAATTATTTTATGATGATCTATTAATTAAAATGACAATTGGTTAGATTCTCTTAAAGTAGACTTGTAGGGCTCCAAATTTGGTTTAGTATTCATCTTAAGGTCTCATCGAAATTCAATCTAGAAAAATGCCACTGAACTTATCTTATATGTTGGTAAGGTCTCGAGCACTACGGACCTCAAAGTGTCAAGATCTGATTTCCAGCTTATACTTTTCATTAAGAAAAACAGCCAACTGTCAACACCTCAAAAAATTAAAATGCGGAGACAAGAACCATTTTATCAAGATTTTCACTTTTATTATTTCTTCTTCCTCCATTTTCCTCATTCTATAATTAATACTCATTTATTACAACATGTTACATTATGATTTTGGTTAGATCATTACAAGTTCGTCCTCCATTCCCATTTAATTAAAAAGATATAATAATTTGAAAAAATAAATAATATATAAGAATTAAATAAAAATAAAAAGTAAACTAGTTTAAAAAAAAAGAGAGAGAGGCAAGAATCCACGTCCTATCTTGAGATGTAGTGGGGAATGTGATGGGGTATGTCATAGAAAAAAAAAAGTTCATAGGTAGAGATAGTGGGGTTCGATAAAGAAAAATAGAAGAGATGTTTTTTTTTAAATAGCTCAAATAGTCTAAAGAAATCTTATAGCTGTAGTTGAGATTTTTAAAGATATTTTTCTTTATATTTTACATATAAAGTCTCTAGAAATCCTAAAAATTAAGAAATCTCACAAAATTCTAGTCAATTTGAATACCTTGTGACTTTTAAAGACTTTTTAAAAGTTTTAAAAAGTCTCAATTAAATACATCAATATTTTTAAAAAGTTCTGTAAAGTCTAAATTAAATACCTCAGAATTTTATAAATCTTCAAAAGTCTTTAAATGTCCCAAATGATTACATCCTCCTAAATGAAATAATATATTAGTAAATATATTTTAAATTATATTTTACTAATTACCAATAATATTAATAAAGTTTCACGTAAAAAAACATTAATAAAAATTTTTTTTTTTAATATATGTGAAAAATAGATGGAGAGTATTTTTAACGCGGGGTAGTATTTAACACATGGTTATTATTGATTGAGGAGATAACTTTCACGCTCTGCGTTCGCGCGTGGTATCAGAAGTTATGTGCGTGACAGTGAGATTTAGGTTACGTTTGGCAATGGAAGAACCAGAAGACAAATATAACACTGCGGACCGACCGTCAGCATGGGGATCAGAGCCATTGGGTGGAGAATCTTGCGCACGAACCAATTAAAGTAGACGCATTTAAAGGCCATTTTCACGGCACCCAAACATACCTATGCATTATTTTATTCTCCCCAGGCCCAATAATATTCTCATTGGCAAAAAAAAAATAAAAAAAAATTAATACTCTCTCTGTCCCTCTACAAAGATACTCCATTTTTATTTTTCACATAAATTAAAAAAATATCAATTAATATTATTGAAAATGTATAATTTAACAATATATTTCTTAATATACTCTTTAATTTATTTAATATTTTACTTTAGTTATTCTTTATTTTTTATTAGTATACACCATATATGAAAGTATATTAGAAAACTAACAAATTAACTTAGGAAATATGAATATAATTTGAGACAAATAAAAAAATAAAGAAAGAATATCTTTTTGGAACGGAAAGGTACCTTATTTGATTCAAAGAAATCAATGTGTTGTGAAAATTTAATTTGAGTAATTGATATTAGTAATCAAATCAATATTAATTTGAGTAATTGATATTAGTAAACCCATGGTAGGGTTGCTTAAGGTAAATGTTGATGCAGCAGTTAAGGACAAGGCGAACTATTTTGCTATCGGTGTAGTAGTGTGCGATGAGAATGGTAATTTTATTTTGGGTATCACACGAGTCTTTCAAGGTAAGACCAGCCCGTTTATGGGAGAATGTTGGGCAATCTTGGTTGGCCTACAAATAGTTATTGAAGAGGAATTTCAAATCGAAGCTATAGAATCAGATTGTAGCGAAGTAGTGGAGGCACTTAATCAACCAACTACAAGTAATGAGGAATGCGTCATTATTCAAAAAATCAAATCTCTTATTTCTAACTTTTATGCCTTTATGTTGTGCTATTAGTCGGAAGGCCAACAATGTCGCCCACGCCTTGGCCAGATACGGGTTTAAGCAGTGTGTCTCCCGTGTGTCAAAAGATCCACCTGATTTTCTTGTAGACCTTACTGCAAATGATGTGAGTTGATAATAAACTTTCCTTTTTCCTTTAAAAAAAAAATAATAATAATAATAATTTTTGTCCATAATAAGAATCAAACAAACAATATGAGAAGAATATATTGTTGAAAAAGTAAAATCTAATATTAATATATTTTCTTAATATTTCTCTTTATTTACAAATATTACTTTAATAATTTTATTTTATTGATAACGATTTATATTAAACATGATCATTTCAAGCACATTTCAATAAAAAATGTAATATATAATTTTAAGTAGACGAAAAAGCGTACAAAGCTATCTTAACGGGATGGAGAGCGTGTTTTTGACTAATGCGCACATTCTATAAAGTTCATTGGACACTAATAAGAGTTTACTATATAATTTATTAGACACTATAAACAGTGTTTAATGGACTCTATAGAAAAATTAATGACTAATAAAGAACAAAGCGCGGCACTTTTGTTGGTCCAGAATCTGGCAAAAGGGCCCCACTTTTAGTCGCAAGGCTTCCCGTTAAATGGACCCAATTTGCAAGCCCCAAGTCCAATATAAACACGCACAAACACACCCCTCGCTGCAGTTTGTCTGTTAACTGTTAATTATTCCGATCTAGAAAAGAAAAGAGTAAGAGGAAATCTTGAAAACAAAGGCAAAACCAGCTGTTTCACTTTGCAATTTTTGACTCTTGTGTCATTGTGTGCTTACTTTTGTTATGTGTGTGTCTTTGGTTTGGTCACACTCTCTCTAATCTAATCTAATAAAAGAAGCATGGAATAAAGTGGAAGAGGGAAAGAAGGAGCAGAATCAAAGAATAAGGCAATTGGTTGGGAAAAGGGTTTTGCTTTGTAAAGTTACAATCCTGAAAACAGAGTGGGATTTGGTGGGAGGGTTCTGGCATTATGGGTTTGAGGATTACAATGTGGAGTGTATTTTTGCCGCTGGCTGTGGTGTTATTGAGTTCATGGATTTCTTGTGGAGAAGCTTCTGTTTCATATGACAATAAGGCAATCAGTATAAATGGGCAGAGGAGGATTCTTATATCTGGATCTATTCACTATCCAAGAAGCACACCTGAGGTATATTTTTGCCAAATGTATATCAAATAAATTTCTTGAGCGTTTTTGTTTTCTACCTTGCCAAATTTAGTGCTTTTTTCAAACATTTTCTGGGTATTTTAGATGTGGCCAGATCTTATTCAGAAGGCAAAAGAAGGAGGTGTGGATGTGATCCAGACTTATGTTTTCTGGAATGGGCATGAGCCTGAACCTGGAAAAGTAAGTACACTCCAGCACTTTTTACATTTAAGTATACTCCAGCACTTTTTACATTTCTTCCTCTTTTGTTTTTGTTTATATAAAATTTTATTCACACCAATTCTTTTAAGTAGTTGATAGTATTTATGTTTTACATTTTCTTTTTGTAGTATTATTTTGAAGAGAGGTATGATTTGGTGAAGTTTATTAAGCTGGTACAGCAAGCTGGATTATATTTTCATCTGAGAATTGGTCCATATGCTTGTGCTGAGTGGAACTTTGGGTAATATTAGAAAACGCAAATGGAAGTTTCAATTAATAGAAGAAAAAAATTATTTTCCGAATATGGTTCTATCACGAGCGCCTGTTTCAATTTCAGGGGTTTTCCAGTTTGGTTGAAGTATGTTCCTGGGATTAGTTTCAGAACAGATAATGAACCTTTTAAGGTTAGCTGGGCTAATAACTTGAAATTGAGTTTCAATTTCAGTTTAGTTCTTTTTTGTATACTTAACTATTGATTTGTAATTATGTGCTTCGCATTTGTGGTGTCTAAATTTTTCATACAAAGGCCGCAATGCAAAAATTCACAACCAAAATAGTGAATATGATGAAAGCAGAAAGGTTTTATGAATCACAGGGTGGTCCAATTATTTTGTCTCAGGTAGTGCTTGTTCTCCATTTCATTTTCTATTCCCATGTTCCGAATGCCAATTTTAGGCCAATGCCTCGATGAAATGCTCTTCCGATCTCTCGGTGCAGCCAAGTCATATAAATGTGTGCTATTGTGACAGATTGAGAATGAGTATGGACCTATGGAATACGAACTAGGTTTGCCCGGTCAAGCTTACACAGAATGGGCAGCCAAAATGGCTGTTGATCTTGGCACTGGTGTCCCATGGGTCATGTGCAAGCAAGATGATGCCCCAGATCCCATTGTGAGTAGTGTTCCTTTTCACAGTCATTTTTCTTCATACTGTCTCTATCTTAGTATTCCCTTTTTTTAAAGGTTATAATGTTGTTTTTCCACGTTCTTAGTGGGGTTCTATGTAAACACTCTCCTGTCTCCTTATGTGCTCATTAATTTAATAATATTTGAATATTGATTTATCTCTGCACATGGCTTTGTTTCTGCACTCTCTCTCCCGCCAATCTGTATTACTTTGTCTTTATCTTTATATGATAATCAGAGGCTTCTGAATCTTGCATATAACTGAATAATGGCCATGTTTCCATGGCAAAAAGATGTTAAAGTAATAAAAATAATCCAACTGCATCAAGCCAAAATATCAAATATTCTCGTAATCTATTTAAATAAGTCCATGAAGTTTTCTGGTTTCATATCTTACTTTAACATTTGTTTTTACTTTTTTTTTTTTTGTCCAGATCAATACCTGCAATGGTTTTTACTGTGACTACTTCTCTCCCAATAAGGCTTATAAACCAAAGATGTGGACCGAAGCCTGGACTGGCTGGTAACTTTTAAACGGGTGTTACGACCTGTGACTCTTAATCAAATTTTTGCCCCTTACTTTCTTTTATTAGGTTAGAAAATCTGTAGGAGATTTTCTTTCTATTCGTTTTAAGGGAAATTATCCTTATAAAACATTTTTTATAGGTTTACTGAATTTGGTGGTCCAGTTCCCTACCGTCCAGCTGAAGATATGGCATTTTCTGTTGCAAAATTCATACAGAAGGGGGGTTCTTTCATTAACTATTATATGGTAAATTAACTTTTCTATCAATCTGTTACTGAAGATAGTTGGTAATAGGCTTGCTAAATGTCTTTCTTCTTCTCTACTGATCAGTATCATGGAGGAACCAACTTTGCCAGGACTTCTGGTGGCCCATTTATTGCAACTAGTTACGACTATGATGCACCTCTTGATGAGTACGGTATGCACACTGGAGAAAGTGTTGTGTCTTAAAATTATAAGTGAAACATAGCATCCGTAATGCATCCCACATACTGCAAATACAGATTCTTTCACTTCTCACCAGTGATAGTTTGCAATGTCATTTTAGAGGGCTGCTTTAATCATTTGACAAAGATGCCAACTGTTTCATGTCCAAAGATAGAATTTTCTAAAGACAGAACACTCATCAGCTTAAACAATGAACATTTCTTTTTCATGTCCAGGATTGTTGAGGCAACCGAAATGGGGTCATCTGAAAGATCTGCACAGAGCAATAAAACTCTGTGAGCCAGCATTAGTTTCCGCAGATCCTGTTGTTACACCACTCGGAAACTATCAAGAGGTTGAATACAGTTCTTTTTCTCTTAAATATATCACCCATGTTGAAGATGAACATTTAATATCAAACCGTACCTTTGTTCCTCTGTTTAGGCTCATGTGTTCAACTCGAAGTCTGGTTGTGCTGCTTTTCTTGCAAACTACAATCAGCATTTGTTTGCAAAGGTGTCTTTTGGGAATATGCACTATAATTTACCTCCATGGTCCATCAGCATCCTTCCTGATTGCAAAAACACTGTTTACAATACGGCAAGGGTGAGTAAAAAACTATCTTCACTGACTCATCTATGTTAGTTTCATGGTGAAATAGTGTCTAGACTTCCCTCAAAAGCAGAACTAGTTTACAATATTATGGGATAAATGAAATATAAGAAATCCAAGTTTCTGCATGTAGGTTGGGGCTCAAAGCGCAGTAATAAAGATGACCCCCACTGGCACTGACTTCTCTTGGCAGTCATACAATGAAGAAACATCGTCATATGAAGAGAATTCATTTACTGTTGTTGGACTATTAGAGCAGATTAATACTACCAGAGATCAGACAGATTATTTGTGGTATACAACAGAGTAAGTAATCTTGTAACCTTTCTTACATTAACATCAGGTGGGGAAAAGAAGCACCTTTCCTTGAAATAAAATATTTTTACCTTGTTTTCGATGTTTATCTTTCTTTTCCTTTGTTTCTTTATTCAGTGTGAAGATTGAAGATGATGAAAAATTCTTAAAAGATGGGGAATTGCCAGTTCTTACAGTCTTATCTGCTGGCCATGCTATGCATATTTTCGTCAATGGTCAATTATCAGGTTAGTTAGTGTTTATCTGTGTCCAGGCAGTTATAGATCTCATGTGGTGCAACTAGTGGTCACCAAATTGCTCTGCTCTATTTATATCTTTGGTATTATGTTCTGATCCACATTAGCGTCTTCTTAAACATCTACCCGAAGCTGTTTGAACAGTATTTTTTGGGGTCCCTTGGATGATCAGTTTTGGATAGTATCATGTCTTTTCTTACCAAGTGTAATCGGATAGTCTGTGTAAAATATTATAAACGCCTTGTCAAAATCAAAGATTTTAGGATCTTGTGTTCTGCTTTCGGCATTAATAATTAGCTGTTTCACTGTTACCAAGCATTTAGTTATTGTATTCACATGTTGTCTTCCCCCCCCCCCCCCCCTCAGGAACTGCCTATGGAAGTCTGGAAAATCCAAAACTTACTTTTAGCCAAGGAGTAAATTTGAGAGCCGGACTCAACAAAATTGCACTACTGAGTATTGCTGTTGGTCTCCCGGTATGTTTCTCTTTCTATCTTCACACTGGCTCAAACGGCCATCCACGCACGCACCTGATGCTTTTTCTAGAATACAATTAAGTCAAGTGAATCCGTATAAAACACTATGGATGATGTGCTTATACATGTTATTGTGCATTGAGCTCAGAATGTTGGTCCTCATTTTGAAACTTGGAATGCTGGCATTCTTGGCCCAGTTTCACTCAGTGGGCTTAATGAGGGGAAACGTGACTTAACATGGCAGAAATGGTCTTACAGGGTGAGTTTTAGGGGACTCAGAAAACACTGTTTTTGCTAGCATTTTTTCATCTCTAAAATTACCATTATGTTCTGGACAGGTTGGTCTAAAAGGAGAATCCCTAAGTCTTCATTCGCTGAGCGGAAGCTCTTCTGTGGAATGGGTTGAAAATTCCTACGTTTCTGAAAAGCAGCCATTAAAGTGGTACAAGGTGAGTGTGTATGCTCGGTTAGAGAAGTTCCGGTTTTCTTGCTTTGTAACTGAAGCTACATAGCCAATTCTCCTCTGATTCATTCTTTTCTTTCCCCCTTCATTTTTTCAGTCTACTTTTGATGCTCCTGATGGGGATGAGCCTTTGGCTTTAGACATGAATACCATGAGTAAAGGCCATGTGTGGATAAATGGTCAAAGCATTGGACGGTACTGGAATCAGTACAAAGCATCTGGTAGCTGTGATGCCTGTAATTATACCGGATGGTTCAATGAAAAAAAATGTCTTACCAGTTGTGGGGAAGCTTCTCAGAGATGGTAAAAAAATCTGCCATGGCTTCACCCTTTTGCTTCTTAGTGAATTTGACTAAACGAGGAATTTCTTTTTCTTTTTCTTTTCATCTTTTTTTTAAATCCTTTCTAGGTATCATGTTCCTCGTTCCTGGCTCTATCCAACCGGAAATTTATTGGTTGTGTTTGAAGAATGGGGAGGAGATCCTTACGGCATCGGTTTGGCAAAAAGAGAATTAGCAAGTGTATGTGCGGACATATTTGAATGGCAGCCAACACTAGTTAACTGGCAGATGCGAGCATCAGGGAAAGTGAATAAACCATTGAGACCAAAAGTTCACCTCTCTTGTGATCCTGGTCAAAAGATCTCGTCTATTAGATTTGCTAGCTTTGGAACACCCGAGGGGGTCTGTGGAAATTTCCGAGAGGGACGCTGTCATGCATTTCATTCCTATGATGTTTTCGAGCGGGTATTTATGCATCTTCCATGAAGTTATTTATTAATGCATTGGAATTTTAACCAGAACGCCAGGAACTAACTGAAAGTTAATCTGGTTATAGCTTAAAACTTAAAACCACATGTTAAGACTGGGATGAAAATTAACCAACCTTGTTTCAGCCTTGGATCGACTTGGTTATCGAATTGTATTTCTTTCTAAACTGCGTTTTTGCACCACTTGTGGTTTGACCTTCGTCCTGCTTCTTGTTTCAATCTTGCAGTACTGTATTGGGCAACAGTCTTGTGCGGTACCTGTAACGCCGGAGATTTTTGGAGGAGATCCATGCCCAAATGTTATGAAGAAAGTTTCTGTAGAGGCCATTTGCAGTTAACCCATTGCAGTTAACCCATTGCTGAGGCATTATAGCATTCGATTTCAGTTCTATTCCCTCTTGACACTGGTTCGAAGTTCTCTTTTCTCAACTTGTAGCCATTAGAGTTCTGAATTCATCTTAACCATTTCTTTGGCTTTGCCTGGTGAAGTTATACATATATGCAACACACACACCTGGTCGAAAGCCTGCATAATTTTTTCAAAAGATTGTGGCAGAGGAGATTATGTATATATAGAATAGTCATTCCACTATTTTTGGGCTGCAATTGTAATAATTCAGAAGTTTGGGGGTCAAAAGGGATGGATTAGAATTCACATTGAGACTATACAAATTATAGTCCATGTGCAAGTTTCTCTAGTCTTAGAAATCTGCAAGCTTTTTGGCTTGCAGCATTTGTGTTTTTGATATGCCAGAAAGCAATAATCTCTTTTGCTTTTTCCTTGTGGAAGTTCTTGAAAATTGAAATTGTACCAATGGTGCATTGAATTGGGACAATGATATCTAATATGGATTTCTTCTTTGTTGATCATTTGTCTTTTGAGCATTTATAGACTACTGAATGACGGCCTTTTGCCTTTCAAACATTCTCAAGAAACATAATTAAAAATCCCGTCGTTGGATGTAGATGTAGATGCAAATACTAGCGTTCTTGCAGACAAATTTTGAGTTTGATCGTCTAAAGCACCATTTTGAGCAAGTCCATATGTTTCAGTTTGAATGTCAATGCCACATAATACTGCGACGTTGTTCTGAAGGCCCTTCATCCTGATGCAAGCAAGAAGGCCAAATAAACATCACTGCAAGTCTGCAATGATAGATAAGACCTTGAAGACTCTCTCTAAGACTCTAACACCAAATCGAACTCAGGATGTATATTGCATATTGTCCATAAATGGCAATTGGTTCTAAATGTCTTTTGACTCAGTTGCACTCCACAATTTAGATACATAATGGAGGAAGACAAGACAAGATAGTCTATAAGCCTATAAAGTAGATGCAAAGACTTTATAGAAAAGCAGAAGATTCTTTTGTCAACGCGTAAAGAAACTATATACAAAAGAAAATGCCCCGTATTCCCAATCAGACACGTGTAAAGAAGGAAAGATTCGTACTAGGGTAATCGAGACTTTTTGCTCCTAAGAATTTTCCTATAGAAGGGATTCTTCAGATAAGCAGAAGACACGCCAAGCATCAGAAGAAAAACTGTCTTCAAAAGCACTCAAAACCCTTCCATCCCTTTTAGTAGAAAAATTCTCAATCCAAATTTTTTTCCTAAAATAGTCTTATTTTGTTCTTTTAAATAGATCCGTTGGAATTAAATAAAATAAAAAAATAACACCCACAACCTAAAATCCAAATACGCGGGAAACACTCAGTAACAAATTCCAATTTCCAAGGTTAGTTTGTATAATTATTACTATCTCCGTTCCAAAAAGATGGTCCATCTTTCCTCTTTCATCCGTCTCAAAATATGGTCCAATTTCCTTTTTAAAAAAGTAGTTGAAATATGAGTTCTCTTATATACCCTCATTTAATGCGCATAGTTATTCCAAAAATAAAATTATTAAAGTGAAATAATTAATAAATGAAATGACATAATACGTAAATAATGTTAAAGTTTACTTTTTCCAATACTATTAAATGAACTTTTCTTAATCTGTGTGTAAAACTGACATGGACCATCTTTTTAAGACGGAGGTAGTATCATTTTTCCATTCTTGTTTTGTAACTTTTCAAGAGCTTGAATCGAGCAATTGAAAGGGGGAAAATTTGACACACTGGTTGGCGGATTAGTAGTCTAATCTAACCCGATCCAATTCGCAGGTCACAGATCAGTTTACAAGTTCCGGGGGACAAAACGGATCAGAGTCAATCTGCCCCTGAACCAGATCCATTGCCATCACTAGGCACCATAAGCATACCGCCACACACAAAGCGTTCAAACATTATACAATATAAGAAAACTAAGGAGAAACATATAGAGCCACAGCCGCAAATGAGCCAATAAATAACCAAAAATTTTCAATACAACTAACGTCTTTTCTATTTGAAATTCTTCTCTACATATTAAGTCCATGAAAATGATTTTTGGTTTAAGCTCTAAACAAAATTGAACAAGAATAAAATACAAGCCACAGGAAAATGAAAAGTTGTTCTGTAGGACGAGAAAATTTACAGAGTTTCAAGCTCTTGTCCAGCCTATTAGTTACCTTATCTAATTGATCCCACACCACCATCCTGAAGACCTTTCCGTACAATATGGACGAAGTCCCTCCTCCATCTGTTTTTTTTACGTCAGTCAATCTTCACAGAGG